>BLKR01009737.1:45000-91265 GCA_011170035.1 Teleogryllus occipitalis
GCAAAGAGAAAGGGAGAGAGAGACGGGGATGCCAGAGGAGAAGTGGGAGAGGAAGAAAAAAGGGAAAAAGAGGGAGGAAGGAGAGAGAGGGAAAGAAGGAGGAGAAAAGAGGGGAAATATAGGAAGAAGAGATAGGCAAAAAGAGAGAAAAGTATATAGGTAAAAGTGAGATGAACAGAGAGGGGGAAAGAACGGGGAAAAGAGAGAAAAATGTGAAGTGGGAAATGAGAGGGAAAGTGGAAAAGGAAAAAAGAGACAAGGAAAATAAGGGGAAAATAGCGAAAAGAGAGGGAGAGAGAAAGAAGAAAAAAGAGAGAGTAGGACAACGTCTGCCGGGGTCTGCTTGTTAATATTATATTTAATTTTACTCCTCTACTTCTCAAGATATGTCGGAGCATTCCTGCATAAGACACAACTTGTCTGTACAAAAATATTGAGTTGCTACAATGGAGAGCTCCCTCATACAGTGTTCTAACATCTTTCATGTAGTCTTTCATTAATTATAATTTTGGCAATGTCTTTTGTCTTCCTTGGCCCTTCATTCATCTCATTCAAGACACAAAAACGTTCTGGCAATGCCGTACCCAATAAAGCAGCCTTTTGAATAGATCTGAATTTTTTTCTTGGACCCTCAGACTTTTTCCAGCCTTCAGCCAATTTTTCCTAACTACACGATTTGCGATATAACAGGTGCAATCTCCACTTCCTGCAATGTGTACATATCCTTCAACTCAACAGCTAGTGGCTGGTATTTTCGTTTTTTCTCAGCAACAGTTGACACAAGGTTGTCGTCAGTAGGAACTGCAACATCAAAAATCATAGCTGTTCTCGCTATTTTATCAAATAAAACTGTCTGGTCTGTTTGATGCAATGGTCCTGTCGGTTATAATTTTGCGGTCCCACAGTATTCGTGCTAGATTTTTTTCTAATATCTTGGTCAGAATTACATTTATAATACTGTTGTTCTTGTTCTACTAGTTGATATCTCTTTGCAAGTGCCTGATGAATTACTTTGGCTACATTATTATGTCGCTGCAAGTATTCAGCTTGTGCCAAAGATCCATTGCATATATGTTGGATAGTTTTACATAATTTACATACATTGGTAGTTTTACATAATCGGCATTTAGTATCAATATTTTGGCCCATTACATATTTTTGATAGGCTGTGGTTTCAATAACTTGGTCTTGTATGGAGAACAGGAATCCCTCTGTTTCACCATAAAGACTCGCCGTTCGCAGCCACTCTGTAGACCGTTTCAGATCAATATCCTCAGAATTAAACGTTGCTATAAACCTGCCATGAAGTTCTTTTGTCTTCCAAGCATTAATTCGGTCTTGAACTGTCAAGTATAGGAATTCTTTGTTCTCTTGAGCTAGACTTAATGTGCTGATGTTTTTATCCTGAGAGCAAATTGCTTTATGAAGTGATGTATCAACTGACAGAAAATAGTGACGTAATTTATCTTCCTGCTGACGACATAGTGCTTCCAAATTCAATAGTCCACTGCCTACATTATTTCGAGATAGATATAATCTCTTTATTGAACTATGTGGATGATGGAGTCGATGTTTGGTAAGCGCCGGTCTCAGTTTTCTGCCGAAAGTTTGTAAAGAGGGATCCGTCTATTTTATCACTCGGAAGGTGTAAGTTAGTACAGGTGTCGCCCATGTGTTAATTGCAAACATTTTATTTCTTGAGCTGATATTAGTCTCAAAATATTTATATGCTCCAGATAATACCTTACTTTGAATCCTGTTTCTGATATTCGTGTCAGATATTTCCAACAACTACATCATCCCCAGATATTTATAGTCTTCATTGACTAGGCATTGTATGATGACGTCACCTGGGAGTTGTAATTCGCTGTCCTCATGTTGAAATTTACCACTTTCACATTTAATATCGCACATTTATCGACGCCAAATTCCATGCAGATATCTTTACTGAATTGTTGGACCAAGACAAGTTCACTTTGCAATTGGTCTTTATTACTTGCATGGAGTTTGAGGTCGTACATATAAAACTGTTGTGGTATGCGAACATCTGGATTTCTTTCAATGTAGTACCCGTATCCAGGCTCTCTAATCATTTTGCTTAGCAGGTGCACAGTGGGCTCAAACTGTCACCCTGAAACATACCACGCCGGATCTCGATTTCCTTAGTCTGATACGAGTAATTACCCTGTTTAACGTGTATAGAAGCCTTCCATTGGTCATGCACTTAGAGAGGAATATTATTATTATTATTATTATTATTATTATTATTATTATTATTATTATTATTATTATTAATTTTATTATATACAAATTTAATTTATACACTATGTTCGATTACGGGTTTGCAACTTTGTATCAGCATTTTTGCCAAATCCAATGCCATTCCTTCATTTACACAATTAAAAAAATACAACTAAAACTCAAATGCCTCTAATTCAAATAATTATCAATATAGTACTAGACAACTAGGTAAGAGCATGAGCCAGGCATGGGAAACAGGCTGTTTATCTTAATCCCCAATGTTTTTGTGTGTGCTAATTAGAAAGAAAATCACCTCTTTATCTCTAGTCATTGGAAGTATAAAATCTGCCTTGCTTTTGAGGCTGTCAGTTCATGGAATCCGCACCTCATCTTTGCTCCTGCATCCTCCACATGTTCATTGCACTCACTCGCTGAAGGACAAGAGCAACAAAGTGAACGACCTCATAAAACGAAGAGAAAGGGTCGAAGCCACAATGGCTTCCAATACTTTAAACATGGGTCACAATAGCTGAAAGGAAATGACCTATTGTTTTATGATCTCCCTGATACACCGTGGACATTTATCGAACGACGAATAATGTATGCAAAGTGAGATACAACTATTCTTCACTTTGATCAATCCTGCTGCGGGGACTAGCGAGAGAAGTTTAAATCTATTCCTCGTGAAAGGGAATATGAACATTTTCATGAGTCTTGAAAAACTTTAGGAGCACTCTCATCACGAATTAAGTCTATGAAGAATATAAGAAGAGGTTATTTTAATTTTCAAAAAGAAACGTAAACAAAATGAACGCGAATGATTAAAACATGTACCACAGAACAAAACGTATGTCGCATCTATTCATGAATTAATTAATATACCCAGCAGGGATGAAAAAGATCATTGGATCGAGTTTCATTCATAACCATCAACATTCATTCATTTCCGTCACTCGCGCGGCCATTCGTAACACGGAGTACTTCCGCGTTGGACTCCGTCCAACGCATCCTTTATGAAGTTTTCTTTTTTATTAAAATCTTTAATATACTTTTGTTGTTTATCTGTGCTTATATAATAATTGGCTATACTATGGAAAGAAACAAAAAATAATTACAAACCATATTTGAAGCTTCTATTATATTGGACTACTTCCAACGCCTGCATTATTTAGTTTTCTACATCTTCTAATATTTACGTTTTGCCCAGTAACGAGAGAAACGCATAAACACACTTTTGAAGTATTAAACTCTTTCATATTACAGAAAAAATATCATTTTGATTAAGTATTCAAAACACCGTTTTATACGCCAGTATTCGCATGTTGGATTCTGGCAAACAGGCACAACGATTTTACTTGAGGGTATGGCGGCACAGTGCATAAATGAGATAAAAATTTTATTGATACCCTTCTCAGACACCGTTAGAGGAATAAAAGCATTTATTTTATTCGTGGAAGGCTGACATTCCTTTTTTAATTAGAAAAGTAACTTTTGTTTGACTCTATACAACGGCGCGAGTGACAGTGTTAAGCACGTAACATTTAAATGTAATTGGCAAGTATTTCATTTTTTTTATTTTCTGTGAAAAGAAATTTGACGTCTTCAGAGAACTGAAAGAAAGACAAATTAATTCACAATTTTGCTTTTGTGGACAGTTGGCAGCAATGTATTACAATTAATTTGGTATTTTATTGGTGTGATTAATTGAGAACATTTACATATTTTGGACTCAATTTGGAAGAAACGTAAAACAGAATAAAATAATAATAATAACAATAATAATATATAATGTGTTTTAATTTCTTCCTCATACGTCCTCTCATACGGTACTTCTCCCCCGTAAGTCAATACAGTTTTTACTGTTCTTTGACTAAATCAAATCAAACTTTATATAATTCGAGACAAAATATTTTTATGATTACCTGACATTAACATGGCAGTGCTTGATATTTTAACATGTTCCAAATCGATGACAAGAACATGTAAATTTTCTAAATTATTCCTGTAAGGAATGTTTCAATTCAATTATAATGACAACTGTCCATCCAAGCAAAATTGTATCAATTTGTCTTTTTTGCATCAGTTCTTTGAAGAGGTAAAGTTTATTTTGGAAAAGTTGGCAAAAGAAGAAACTAAATGACTATTATCTACAATTGAAAGTTGAGTGTTTCATAGTGTAGACACCCATGTCTTTTTCACTTCTCCTGTGAATTAATTCTTGAATCAATGAGCAACCACAACATCTTACATTTAAATAATACACTCTGCCAATAAACCTAGAAAATGACGGCAGCCAGTGGCAGTGGAGGTGAGAGTCGTTGGGCTCGAGTGCAATGTGCATATTGGTCCTCTTCGACAGATACGAAAATACACGCTCGCGAGGGTAACCCGCCGAGATCGAGAGCATCTCATAATACTCCTTTACCACGCATGTTTGATGTCTTGACTAATGAAGGACGGCAAAAGATTTTTGTGTTTACCAAGCCTTCGCTTCACAGTCCAAATTCAATTAAACCACTGAATGTTACAGCCATATTATGCTATACTTAAAGTAACTTCAATAAAAAAATGAAGTTATAATGAAACTACTGTATATACTTCAAAATTGATGGGCATATCTCCCGACCCCCACCAGCGACGCCCGAGCCTTAATTGATTGTTTTCAGTTCTATTCCCTTCAGAAATATTATTCACCAAAATCGTACCTCGTTTGAAGTCGGTAACGGCATTCTCAGCTCACCTTAGAAGGTGTTTTATGACCTTATCTATTCTCGAATGCAATGCAATTAGTTTCAAAACTGATTGAAAAAGCATGTTTGTGTTTCACCGTGGTGTCAATTGTTTAAAAGCTAAATAAGGAAACATGAACTAAATCTGTAAAAAAACTGTGTTGCACCTAGCTCCAAACAGAGACTTAACTCAAAGCATAAAAACGAATATCACAGTGACGATGACGGTTATAATGATTTAGACAATTATGATTCCAATACGAAAAAAGGCAAACTAATCACATTCGAACATTTTCGTGGTTGCAGTGGATTGTGGGTTTGTAATGATCTCTTTGTCATGGTGACAAACTACGTCAGGTACTGGCTTTTTATTAAGTCATTTATTCTTTTATTTTTTGTACACAAATCTAACGTCCCTATTCATAAATATCATGAAATGTGCTTGTGATGCTTGGAATAAAACTCCTTGAGTTGATAGATTGAATTAGGACTTGCTACAGAATGCACAAACACACAGGAGAAAGTGTTAGTGACAATTCGGAAGCAGTATACAATTCATAATAAAGATGTTTTATGTGAATTTTAAAATTTACTAGAATTGCATTAAATTTTCAACATACACTACTGTAAGCTACCGAAGAGTATGACAACACGTAAGTAACAAGTGTGGTAGATCCGCGGCAGCGGATGAAGTTATTTGAACCATAAGCACTCAAAACATTTGGAACTCTTTTGGACTTTTGAATTAACGTTTGTCTAGTTTCCAAACCTGTACACACTAAAAGGGTTTATAAATTAATAAACAGGCATGCCATAATTCTGTTTATTAAAATAACATATTTTGGTGAAAATTGTGACACATCCGGGGGAGGGGATCTTGGGAATTCAAATCCCCCTACAGATACCGATGACACATATCCACAAAATTATTTTTTAAAATAATTTTTCATAGCAACGTAGTCATTCAACTTCTCAGTTACAAGCGTTATAAAATGCTATAAAATCAATAAAAGAAATTGTTATATTCTGTGTAAATAGGAGTTTATAAGAAAACATCAAGTCGACTGGAAACTACCCGTTAACAAATCCTCGTTGCAACCTTGGATTAAAACATTTGGATTGTTTTTAATTTTATTTTAAAATCTCGAAGTTTACGAAGTTATTAAATTTAGTGACAGCGTGTCAATACTTAGTCCTGTATTCTGAATAATTCAACGCTCATTACATACAACATTAAACTTACATGTTTTAATTTTTTCACTCTTTAATAAAAAAGAAACTTACAGAGAGTAGTTAACGAAAGGAAAAATAGTGCTTTGGGACGATAATGTTGAATATAATAATCATCACATGTTCAGTTTTCACAGAATATGTGACTTTACTGCTACCATATCACTGTAAACTAACACCAGTGCAGGAGAACCTTTTAGTTGCAGTCGTATAAATCACCATTAGAGAATAAACCGAGAGGCCCACCAATAGCTTTCTGAATAGAGATATGACCAACAACATATTTTATTTTACCCATTACTCTTATTATATACTCGTATATTTTATTATCATTTTTCAATTCAATATCAAAATTGATATTTCGCCGAATGGAAACAAAGTATTGTAGGTGCCTGTGGAATGTCTACGATGATTTCATTGTGTGATTTACCTCCTGTCCCCTGATTACAAGAAACAAACAAAAAGACATGCAGTCCAACTTGAAAGGCGCTCATTCATTAAAGATCATAATGTTCTTTTGCAACATGTGCCGAATATACGCATGACGGGGAACAGTAATCAGGATTCATTACTGCGCACGACAAAAAGAAGTATTCCATGTGACAATCGTCCGACAGAAACCACAATTAACAAAATAGTCAGCATCATTTCCAAAAATGAATGGACTGTAGACCCAGGTCAATGCCTCCCTGTGAGAGGTTAAGGCACTTCAAAATTACCATGTACACTGGGTTGAATCATACTTCTTAGAGAGCAAAAAATAGTGAAGATTAAAATGTAAATTATTTGATTAAAAAATTGCAAAAACTTTTGCGCTCACTCCCACATTGTCCCAAATGGTCATATGTACTATTTAGTGGATCCACAACAGAGCATATTTTCTCGCACTATTTTTACGTCCACGTAAAACATAATAATACTTGTACCTGCACAAGTGTTTCCAACCAGCAATGATTTTCCACACGTGGATTCGAACTCTGTTTTTTGGTTTAAAACGCTATTCACGCTACCACTACACCTCAGCCTCATAAGTGAACATCACCTTCCCGGCGCATTAAAAATAAAGTTAAACATTAGCATTTACAACATTAGATATTTGAGTGATTTTCCGTGTCATTACTTCAAGATATAATTTCTAAGAACGGATTTCTTTACGAAAACATCTCTCTTCAATATTGTAGTTGTAGAAATACGCCCAAAATTTTTTGAAACTATTGCAATTATCGAAAACGCACAGTCAAAAGAAAATACTACCCGCGTCATTTTTATAAATATGTTCTCAATTCGTGAATAAAAAATTCGATGGAAATTTTGAATCATTTTTGAAAAAAAAATTGTCTTTATTTTACGTAAAAATTAGGCGAAACTATTAATACTATCAAAAATTGTACATGACCTTATTGAAAGATCTAATGGTGAACGCTAGCGCCTAAACCGTTCAGATGGTTTCCTCGAGCACCGACTGATCTGCTTCATCACGAGGCCTACGAATTTGAAACATATCTTAATTGTGGCGGATACGCTTCATTAAGTCTCAGCATTTTCAAAATTTCCTTCCAAATGGATAAAATTTAAGATTATATGTTTTTTTTCGGTTAGAGCATAGTACACTAAAAATGTCGTTAGTCTCATTTTCGATTATTTCTCTGTATTTTGGAAAACTGCAAACTGCTAACAAGTAACAGCAAAATTACAAGATAAATATAGACATTTTTCCTTATTGAAATCTGTTCTAAAAAAGTAGATCTTAAATTAGAACACGTTAACTTTTTAAAAATAATAGTAGTTTTGAAAATATATTTGCTTGAAATAAAGGCAATTTAAAAAATGATTTTCTCGAAAACTACTCCTAATCTCTTGTTTATTTTTACCGTGCGTTCCCAAAGCGTATAAAAGTAACGCAGATCCCATTTTGTTAAACTCTGAATTTTGGAAAATTGTAAGTTAAAAACATTCGAATTCTTCATACAACTACGTTATTGAAGATTATTAATTATTATTATATTATAATATAAATATATAATATATATTATATATTTATTACATTTACATATTTATTATACTAATATTATATATAACATTATTATTATATTACTATTATTTCACTACACATGTCAGTAGCTTGTTTATAATCTACTCCGGGTTTCAACCAGCTTCCAAAAGAGTAGATTTAGGGACAGTCTGTGCCTTTACAATACAATGGGGAAAATGTGGACTGTTCCCAATACAGCAATAATAATAATAATAATAATAATAATAATAATAATAAGAAGAAGAAGAAGAAGAAGAAGAAGAAGAAGAAGAAGACGAAGAAGAAGAACAACAACAACAACAACAACAAGAATATTTTTGCGAAGCGGTCATATAAATGACATGGAGGAAGTAGACAACGCAAAAAGTTAAATATATACAGAATTTCACACTCATGTTTAATGTATATTTGCTCTGTGAGAGCCGTCAAAAATATCACCGTGGACATCCACCCAATTGTCATCGTACGGTCGTACAGCTAATGGCCAGCTGTCCGCCAGCGCAGTGAGCGGGCGCGATTTAGCCATCAAGCAACGGGGGAGGGTGCGAGGGCGTCTAGTCTGTGGGGGCGGGGCGCCAGGTGGACGGTGACCGCCGGCCAACACCAGCCCCTAAATCCCGCTGACCACTCGCGGGGACACACGGACGCCGAGGGGTGCCTAGGGATCCACAGAGGACACCAGAAGTTGGGCGAGGGTGTGGATCGGGTGCGAGACTGCGGAGAAGAGACTACGTGCGATTTCGGCGGAAAAAGGACTGCGAAAGGGAAAAGCAGTAGGAAGAGGTATCAGAATTGCAGGCAGGGTGACGGCGGAAATAATGAAGAAGGATGGATAAGAATAGTGATCCGAAAGTTATGAATGTGAGTTATGTATGAATTGGTTATTAGTTGACTAACGGATACGCAACGTAAGTTGTTACATGTCAATCAATTACAGACAAAGGAAGACGGAGAACTAAATGGATCAGAAATAAAAGTTTTTCACCAAAAGAAAAATGAAATGTAGGTATTTCAATATCGAATACATTAGCTGGAAGATAATACCATATATAAACAGCGTATCTTCAATTTAGGATCTGTACATGTATAAGAGAAAGCGTTTTATTGTAAATTTTGTAATTTTAATATTATGAGCACTAGTATAAACCTATATGAATTGAATTTTCGCCAATTTTTAATATTTATTTTCCACTCTGCTCTCACTCTTTAATGTTATTTACCACTCTGCTCTCACGACAAATTTCCAGTATTTCGTCGTGGCTCAAAAATAAATTGTCAGGGATTTTCAAGTCAACGGATCGTCAAGTGACATGTAATTGTGATCCTTAGAAAGGAAAATTCAACACAAAGAATATAAAGCAGATAAACTCAGTGAACTATTCTCTGAAATTTTATTGCAAAACCTATATTGTTATTAGAAACGGATAAACCACCACACTTTCCACTTCTTTTTTTCACTAGCATTAGTCCCGCGCAGTTGCAGGAACGGATTTCCACAGACGTATGCCGGTCACGACGGCGTTGGTTAGGATGAGACGTACTGCCCGACGATGACCGAGTCAGGGATGAAAAGAGGATGGGATTATGATGATGATGATGATGATGATGATGATTATGATGAATGGGAGTGGCTCCTGTATTCGTCCGGAAGTAGTCAAATAATCCACGTATCAAGGCAGTCAGCCTGCGAATTAGATTCCGGTAGGCGCCGGAAACCCACTGATGGCATGTATTGAATACATTTCTGGCGCCTCGTCGGTAAAGAAGCAGCAACCTCCCATTCACCCAAGCGCTCAAAATGTAAGGCGTTAACTTCGTGCTCGCCACTGTGAAAATTCGCGAACCAATACCTTTCCACTGCCCGTCTCAATTGAACGCCACGTCGCTGTCTTTCTCCGCTACGAAAGCCGCCGTGCCCACCACTCCAAGCCCAAGGGCTACGACCCCTCCGGAGGGCAACGCCAGGTGGAAGGACGCGGGCGGCGCGGACGGCGCGTGCGGGGGCGGCGCGGGGCGGCAGCAGGGGGTCCGCACAAGAGCGGAGGGGAGGGGCGTTGTGAGGCCGGCGCGAGGTGCGGGGCGTGGGGGGTGGGGCCGTTTTGTGCTTACGTCCCCGCTATAAATCGTGGTTCGAGCGCGACACCGCGCCGGGCGCCGACGCTGATTGTCTTTGTGCCGGGCCGTTGGGCGCGGGCGGGCCGGCATGCGCGCGCGACGCGGTAACTTATGCTCGCGCTTTGTCTCGCGCTAGTCAGCCGCCCGGCGACGCTCAAAGCCGGCTATTCCGCCACCGCCGAGAAGCGCGCGTCTAGCACCGTGCTGGGCCTGGCAGCGCCGCTTGTATCCAACGACCACGGTGGCGGTACCGGCGGTGGTTGGGCGACAGCAGCAGTGGCGGCGACGGCGACAGCGGATGCGGCGAGAGCGGCGGCGGCGGCAGAGGTAGTGGTAGTGGTAGTGGTAGTGGTGGTGGTAGAGGTGGTTGGTTGTCGGGAGTGGGGGGTTTGTTAGGGGGTGGTGGGGTGGCGGACGGCGATGGCAGGCAATGGTGGCGGCGGGAGTGGTGGCCACCCCAGCTTCTATTGGCGCACACGCGCTTGGCTTCGCAACTCCCCTCTTCCACTTCGCCAGCCGCCGCGAAGGTCGGCGGCGCACTAGCGTACATGAATAGTTGCGATTCCATAGTCGCGTCGTTCTCGTCGGACTTGCTGGCGCTGCAGTAGCCCTCACCATCGCCATCGCCCACGTCGTAGCCCCAACGATCGAACCCGCCATCGACCCCTGTGCTGACGGTGCCGCTGCCGGCCCCGCCGCCACCACCGCCACCGCCGCTCCTGCCGCTGCCCCCGCCGCCGCACCCGCCGCCGCACCCGCCGCCGCACCCGCCGCCGCACTCGCCGCCGCACTCGCCGCCGCACTTGCCCCCGCACTCGCCGCCACACCCGCCGCCGCACCCGCCGCCACACCCGCCGCCGCCGCCGCCGCCGCCGCCGCCGCTCCCCGCCGCCGCCCCCGCCGCCACCGCCGCCGCGCCGCCCCCGCAGCCGCCCCCGCCGCCACACCCGCAGCCGCCACACCCGCAGCCGCCACACCCGCTGCCGCCCCCGCAGCCGCCACACCCGCAGCCGCCACACCCGCAGCCACCACACCCGCAGCCGCCACACCCGCAGCCGCCACACCCGCAGCCGCCACACCCGCAGCCGCCACACCCGCTGCCGCCCCCGCAGCCGCCCCCACAGCCGCCTCCGCAGCTGCCCCCGCAGCCACCCCCGCCCTCGCCGTCGTACCCGCGTACCATCGTCCCTTCTCTCAACCATCGTCCCTTCGCTGCAATACTGACTCAACTAAAAAACCAGGTTTTGAGATTAATGACTTAGAAGTTTTCACCTCATATTGAAATGCATCATTCTCACATTCACACTTCTGTCAATTGTTTGTGGAATACTGTACTGTAAGATATGCTGTTGTTGCTGCTAGAAGGTAGACCTATCTGCAAGTCTGGAGAATGCATTAACTCAAAATTGTATTTTCTTTATTTGCACCACGATTACAATTACGCAAAATAGTCGTTGCTTCAAAAAGAAGATCCCCACCCAAAAAGAACGCCGGCACTCAAACTTAGGTGATCTTAAATTCCCCCGTTTATTTTAACTTATTTACCACAGCTGTACTCGGAATTTTCATTGGTTCCCGCATTAAGAAAATAACACACATTTCCACTATTCTCTCCGCCGTTTACCCATACTGCAATCTGCTTCATTGCTTTCCGCCGTGAGTCATTGCATCTGACAGATAAGGCTGTCAGTAATGAGTCATAAATGTTTGCTATCGCAGAAGCATTCAAATAACGCATTTTATTGGTACACGCTGCACAAGACAGAGGCACTACAGTTATAGCGCGTGTCAACATTCCGGCGAAACACTCATAGCTACGAAAAAGAATTTTGGTCCACTTCTCCTCCTGCTCCACACAAACCACTCCCCTTCGGCAGTGGCAAGTCTGGGGGAGTCAAAAGAACCTCTCTCTTGAGCCTAAAAGCACCCTAACATGCAGCACACTCATGGTCGAGCATTGGTCACTTTTGGACCTCATGACTCCCCGAGCCCCCAAGTCTCCGCCCACATTCCAAATCTCAGGGGTTCCACCCACCTTCCCACCTCCCTCCTTGCGCAACCGCCACCCCCCGCTGCGCGTCGCAGAGCCGCAGGGCGACCCGCCGAGGGCCTTTCCGTAATTGGGAGCATTGTGCCGGCGCCGAGTGATGCTTTGGGGACGACTTCCTGACACGAGTTGCACAACGCGGGACACCGTTCCCGCCCTCGCCTGTCACACACCGGCCGGCCGCAGCCGCCGCCCCCGCACCGCGCCCGCTCACGCCCTCGCCGCGGGCGGCACGCCCATTGGCTCGCGCGCTTTGTGTTCTAAGGCGCTCGCCGGGCACAAGGCGGCGTCGGGCGGCCGCGCGGCGCTCGCTCTGCGCCGGGGTGCGCGCCGCCGTCCCCACAAAGCGCGTTTCTGCAGAGCTCACTTTAAAATCATTTACCACGTATTCAGCCGTTCAACACCTCGGCGCGCGGGCGGTTCGCGCGCGCCCATTCACGCCCTGATTTGTACTGGGCCACTCGCCCTTTGTACTTAGTGGCGTGCAGCGCTTTGAAACGGCAGCATCGGGTGCCGGTGGAGGAAGAACCGCGTAGCGCCTTCTTGGAACGCAGCGTTGCTACGGGGGTGACGACGGCGGCGGGAACGGTGGTGCAGGTGTCTTGGACGGTGGATGTGGCCCTGTCTGTAGCGTTTCCTGTGGAGGGTACACACATGATTATGGTGATGGTTATGGTGACAGCAAAGATGCCTATTGCGGCGGAGAAAGTTGTTGCGATGATAACGATGATTAGGGGGCGATTTTAATGAAATGTCATTTTTTTCTTTTGACTGTAGAACAATGCCGTTTAGTACAGAAATTAATTTTATGTTATGACAAAAGGAAAGGACCCATTTTTATAAGTCATTATTTTGCATTTTTGTCCATTTTGACTAATAAGTCAGTTTTTACCTTCTTCCGTCCTTTATAATGCATTTTTCCTCATTTCTTTGATTTTAATGTCAGCGGAAATGTCTGCGCAAATGTCGGTGGCATTGTCGGCGGCGATGCCGACGGGGGCCATGGCGGTGACGATGTCGGTGGCGATGTCGGTGACGATATATGCGGTTGTACAGGCGGCGATGTAGGTGACGATATTGTGAGGACGTCGGTAGCGATATCGGCGGCGATGACGGTCGTGGTGGTAGTGGTCGTAGCGGTAGTGGTCGTGGCGGTAGTGGTCGTGGGGGAAGTGGTCGTGGCGGTAGTGGTCGTGGGGGAAGTGGTCGTAGCGATAGTAGTCGTGGCGGTGGCGGCCGTGATGGCGGTCGTGGTGGCGGTGGTGTTGGCGGTCGTGTTGGCGGTCGTGTTGGCGGTCGTGTTGGCGGTCGTGTTGGCGGTCGTGTTGGCGGTCGTGTTGGCGGTCGTGTTGGCGGTCGTGTTGGCGGTCAGCGGTCGGAGGCGGTCGAACAATGAGAAAGATTTTATTGACATACTGGAATTTATTGTCCTCATTTCTACATAAATGTGGAAAGTGTTGACGCGAACCCATCCTAGTTTTATTCTCATGGAATGTTTGACGTCAAAACACAGAACGTGGGATAAAACAAATATTCCTGGGTAAATGCCAAATTGAGCATGCATTGATCAATTACGCCTTCAGCAAACCGAATTATTTCTCATGAAGCAATACCAGATATATTTCACATCATTTGCAAATACTTCGTAGCACAATTATAAATGCATTTCTCTTTCACATTTGATCCACTCTATGCTTACGGTGGGCCATTCAGGAGCTAGCGTGACTCACGCCGCTCTTTATCATGTTAAACAGCCATTATTTTGTAGTGTACACAAACAAACATGAGGAAAGGAAATATTGTAGACCCAGTCACTGAACTTTGCTTTGAAGATTCACTTCAAGTCAGTAATATAATTATTTAGAGAGTTGAAAAAATAATCTGCAAATATCTTATGTGGATTATTTTGCAGTGTGCTGATAATATTAAATCGAAACAGGTACTTGCTAACATGCCGTCTACATCACGCATGTATAAGATTACAGATGTCTGTTTGGTTTGAATGTAGGTCCCATCCACTTCTCCATTTCATTACTAAGACTTTGTATCCAAACTTTATTAGCCCTTATAATACACAATTATGTCAACAAATAAGAAGGAATATTACTTCTTCGGAAAGGCTCCTGCGAAATTAATGATAATGTTCTGTTAGTTAATACATGAGTTAATGAAGACAAAAATGTGGAAAATGGGAGTCGAAGTCGCCTTTTAACGATTTTGCGGGGAGCGCTCACCGCTGCCCTGCTCCGCCGAGCGGCATCCCCACCCTGCCACAGGACTCCCCCGTGGACTTTTTGCTTTATGAGTTTCTTACTGTCACACAGTGTTTGGGGCCATCAGGGCAATCTCACCGGCCCCCAGCCGGACTTCCAGCCTCCCTCACCGTTTAAACCGATCTACGTCAAAGGCTCCGGACTCCCGGACTGAGTAATCGCGGAGCTCCGACTTTATAGTGAAACAAACCAAATCCCAGATTGTGTGCGATCGACTAGAAAAAGTCACCTATAAACATTTTTCCAGGAAAGCTAGCAAACTAGTTGCGGCATATCTGAAGTCTCTGAAAATTTTCTAATCGAACCACGCCAGTATTGTACGTGCTTATGGAATTCGGAAGGACCATAGTCGCCGATTGGTTCTTATGCGTGGCAGCGGGTGATTCAAATGAAACCTCAAGAAGACAAACGTCGAGAATGACCGGATTGTAAGAGCGGCGGGAAGCAGGAGGCAGACGGCGGGCGACCGCGATATCGTGTTGCCATTCCTCAAAGCGAGGAGAGGGGACAACAGAGCGATAACCGGACGATTTACTACGCAGAAAGGGCAGGAGGTCTCTGCGTGGAAGCATGACGCATGCATATACGGCAGTTTCGATGCGCAGTGGCTGGGTGAGTGATTGAAGAAGGGCACAAGTCAGCAGAAATGCTGCCTGATTCTCTCTTAAGGCTGTTCCACACATCCGGTATTCGGGGAATAGCTAGTGGCTGCTCGCCGAATCCGGAGTTATGTGGATGTGTTACTTCCTACTGGCCGAGCGACGAACGTTCATTACTCCCAGTACCCATCGCGTGTTGCTCTTTTGAACACGTCGAAACGTGACTGCCGCACTCCGCTGTCCCTTCGCCTTGCCTCGAGCAAAAGCAAGATGATATTGCATCTGCCCGTTGTAGCGTCGCCGACGCCCACTGCTTCTTTTAGTACAAGCATTCTTGACTTGTTCACACTGTTTTAATTTAATTATCCGCTGCCACGCATAACAGCCAATCGGCGACCGGCACCGGTTCAACTTTCCTAGAAAGCACGTACAACACTTACATGTATTTTATAATTAAGAATATTAACGTCTATTATTTTATTTATTTTATTGTAATGGTTTCTTAACCTTAATGAACATACTCAGTATATTTATAACACTTTATTTCTTGTTATACAATCGTTAGGGTCGAAACGTCTTCATTGTATAACAAGAAATAAGTTGTTATAAAAAATCTTGAGTCTGTTTATCAAGGTCAAGAAACCAGTACAATGAAAAACTTACATAGCTTGTTTATACGATTTTCAAAGACTGCAAAGATGCGGCAGCTAGTGTGCTGGCTATTCCTTAAATGCCTACTGGTGTCTTTTACTAGCCCCATTGTGCAAAAGTTAGAAGTAGAAGGAAGGGGTTTTAGGATGGGGAGGCTGAAGTCCGGCTGGGGACCGGTGAGATTGTTCTGGCAGTGACACCCTCCTCCGAAAAACAACCACAAAAAACAGAAGCAAGAGCCATGAAGTCCGAAAAGTTCAGGGGGCAGTTCCATGGTAGCATACATTCAAGCTCAAACACTAAACTCAACGTCCTCAAATATCTCCGGGCGAGAATAGACATGTTTAATCCAGCGGTTGAAGCGATGTGTTTTACGCTCATATGGAGGCACCTATTTGAGTTTCTCGTTCAGTGGCTGCGGAGACGCATTGCGAACACGTCTGGACAAAGGCACTCCCGCGAGGCGCTGCCCTTAAATACTAGTGTTTCTCGCATTGTATTTTTAATTTTCATTCATTTTTAATAAGTTCATTCATTTATTTACAGTATCAATTTTAAAAAATAAAAGAATTAAAATATTTAATGGATTATGCATGTATTATGTGTTGATATCATATTAAATTACCTTCTAAGATGACTGTTCATTAAGAGTACCGGTTCGAAAAATCTTTCCCTGGTGGGTCTGTCTACCATTTTATTTTGTCTCGTTACACCACTGTGTAACGTGTCTAATCTAACAAAAAAATTTCTAAAGCCATTTCATTTTCCAATGTACCTACACTTTTCATTTACGCCCTTGCGTTCCCAGTGGCCATCTCCCTCCTCCAATAGACTAGACGTTTTTCTTGAATGTTCTCTAAAGTACTCATAACGTAAGTAGTAACGTTAGTATCTTTCAGAGTATATAAAGTAATGAATTTAATTTTCGGAGATGTCTTGATCAGAGGGTTAAAATTGACGACACTCGCCGGAGGCGGCAACCACTTTCGCTCAAATGGTAAAATAAACTTTAAAACGTCCAGTACGAGAGCGGGAGGCTCGGAAGGCCGCGGGAACCTGACTGTCCAGCGACAAGAGAAGAGATAGACAGGGATCAGTGTGTGTTGTGATGGTGGGACAGGAGAAAGGCTCATAACAGCACGACAGAATGAAATGGGAGAAACCGGCAAAGCGGGATCAAAGGATGGAGCAGAGGGACATCGTTGGGCAGCGAGGGATATTGGGGTACATTGAAGATCAGAGGAAAACAACAGTTCACCGCGGGGGCAAGGAAATTGAAGAGGAGAGGGAAATGGGGAGGTACTTTGGGAAGAATATGCAAAGGGGACAGCAACATGCTGCGGGAAGAAGCAGAGTTCAATGGGTGCTACTAGGATAGGGAAATAATAGTCTCATTTATATTATCTAGGCTATCCGGGGTGAGCCACGTCTCTGTAGTGGTGGCTGACGTTTCGGCCAACATGTTGTGGCCTTCCTCAGGGCGTACTGCTGAGCTCGAGGAAGACCACAACATGTTGGCCGAAACGTCAGCCGAGACTACAGAGACGTGGCTCATCACGGATAGCCTAGAAAATACAAATTCCGGCCGCGGAAACCTACGCAATCATAGTATCTTACTTGCTCTATGCTACTAAGTGCAGCGAGAATGCGGAGAATGAGAGGGTGAGGAGGAGAGAAGCTGGCTATGCAGCGGGAAGCAGCAGTAAACGGCGGTGGAACCGCGCACAGTTGCAGTGGTTCTCAAAGTGTGTTCCTCAGCAAGCAGTCTGATATTTTTCAATAAGACAATTTAATAAAGAAAATATAAACACATAATACATGTGCATAGTGTATGAAATACAGTAAACCCTCATTAACGCGAATTCCAAGGGACAGAAATAATGAAAGTCCGTGTTACAAAAATTCGTGTTATCCGAGTATTATAAATGTCAGTCTTACCCGTAATCCCTTGCCGGGTAATTTTGCCGAGACCAAAGTTTTGTTCGTGTTACGGCGACATTCGTGTTAAGCAAGTTCGTACTAACGAGGGTTTACTGTAATTTATTTTTTAAAATCTATTAACACAGACTCCGCAATCTATTAAAATAGACTCCCTTCTCTAAAACTACGCAATTGTAGTCAGAATGATGATTTAAAAACATTACGATAATAATAAATGCGCACAAGTTTGCTTTTACTCTAAGGACTAGCCCCATGACGAAAGAACGTGCCACGAACTGGTTTGAGATTTGAGATTTCCACGAAAAGGTTTGAGATTTCCTGCTGTATGAGACCGAGGAAGCAAAGGGGTGGAGAGAGTAACGGCACGTTCCGGCGGCAAGGCAGGGGATGCTGGGCTGGCGGGGGTGGGGCTACAGAGAGGTACAGGACCATCGCATTCAGTTCGTCCCAAAGACCTTCCTGGTCGTGCCCCCTGTGGTGGTGGTGGTGGTGGTGGCGGCGGCGGCGGCGGCGGCGGCGGCGGCGGCGGCGGCGGCGGCGGCGGCGGCGGCGGTGGCGGCCACGGGACTCAACCACCTCATTCATGCGTCCGACTTATTCAAAAATCGCTCGGTCGGAGAAAGTTTCGTGCGCCTCAAAGAAATCTCAAAGACGCATGGATTTTCTCCTGTCTTCTCTGAGAGGGAATTGACAGGAAAGATATGATCGATGACGTGCACAGGGTTTCATCAAAATTCTATTGTGGGACGGGAGGAGATCTTTCACAGTGACACTCTGAGGTTTATGTTCACACGGCCGGCCTTCGTTCACGTAACATGCGCAAGCTAACAAACAGATTTGGCGCTTTCGAAAAATTATTTTGCCAGTTATTAGTCTACATCTGAAAGTCTCTAACATATTCAAAAATTATTGATTTAAAATAGTGGAACTAAAAAGTAGTAATACATTCAAATTTTTCTTAACATAAATATCAAATCTACAAAATCACTTCTTATACTTTCATCTTCGTAACATTTGCACATAGTTCCGTTGACTTGCTTCAGCTCTTATCTTTGTAACAAGATGATTGTTACAAACAATACACGTTATGTTTTTTCATAACTTTTATGACGTGTATATATATATATATATATATATATATATATATATATATATATATATACGAATATAACAATGTCAATACATTGAAAAGCTGGATACATTTAAGTTTTTTCAAGATATTCATTTTAAAACTGACGCGTTATAATAATTTTTTTCATTATTTTCATTACGTTTGCATATGTGTAGATTGTATTTCTTCCAATAACGTTTTACTAACGTTTGGCCCTCAGAACGTTTGAAAAAAAAGTGACAAATTTTATTACTTACGCTGAGATCCAACCTCGCTGAAGCTGTTTAATTAATAGCTTACAGTGAGAACAACAAAACCTTTAATAAGACTGTTTCTGTGAAAGAACACTTGATCAACTATTCATCTCGTCATATGGCAATATTAATTATAGAGAGCTTCTTTATATTGATACTGAAGCATTAAAAATAAAGGTTAGGAGTCATCGTGCATCAGATAGGGTCGGCTTAACTTTTCGAAAGTAGTGTTATGTGCTTAGGCGCCGGCTACTGTAGCGTATCTCTCCGGTTTCCATGTTCTAATAAGTAGGCATTACTCGCCTCCTGGTGAGTGAATAATGCCTCCGACCAGTTCATTATTAAAGGAACTAAATTTAATTACGTCACCTGGCTCCACTCATAATTAGAACTGGATATGCGGCGCAAAGCCGCCTCTACTGACGTGTGATGGAAATCCAGCACGCGCGTTGAGAGTTGCGGTCGAGTCAGGTGATGTAAGAACATTTGTCAATAGACGCCCAGTTCTGGCGCACTAGTGCCTATTCCAATGTTCAAAACAAACGTACATTTCCATTATAAACTCGTATAAGACGTGATGATGATGATAATAATAATAATAATAATAATAATAATAACAACAACAACACATTAAAAATACAAAGGTTTGGGCATACGTCATGACAACTATTATTTTTTGTGAGAATACGAGCACGGGTGGAAAATGTGAAATATACACATGAAAAGACAAGGTGTGAACTAAGTGCGTAGACATTTAACGACACACCAAAATCGGGTTTCTCATATTTATAAAGGTATTTGAAATGACAGTACTAGTTTGATGTTCTAAGACATTATAGCAAATAGTTCACAAGTTTCACATTGCAGAAATATTACTTACCTACGGATAAAGTCCCGATTAGGAAGATGCTCCATTACCGCACGTACAGCCTCGACACTCGCAGGTCGTGGTGTGCGTTGCTGATCATTCGTTGCTATGGGACCTCGCAGCAACTGAATTGAATTGAATTTGCCTTATTTTACGTGGCGAGACTCAGGCCATGAGGCCTGCTCTTCCGTCTGACCACGCAAATTCCGCTACGCTCCTTTCACCAACCATGGGAGAAAGAAGGTATTACTTGGGCGATGAAACAGGCGATTTGAATTTAGCTCAGAGGCGTCATTTAGGCTTGAGGATCTTTTACATGCAGTAAATTTACTAACATGGGACAGCCGGCTTTACTTCCCCTCCGAAGGAAAGCGTACGAAGGATTTTTTCGCCCTTAAAAATCCACGCTTCGATCGGGTTCGAACACGCAAACTTTGGTGTAACAGTCCGATACGCTAACCGTTACACCATCAATGCCGCAACTCTCTTGCCCATCTTGCGACTGACCGATAGGGAAGGTTATTATTCCCAAAAGCTTCCACCAATTCCCTGTGACATTCTCGGGTGTTTCTACCATTGAGAGTGGCTACATTGGAGTATGAGAGCTGCCCGAAACGGGCTACAATCCTCTCGCACGGAGGTAGTCAGACAACTATTTCACATTTCACTCGGTAATAACATTGATTGATTGATTGATTGATTGATTCTTTCGTGTTTCCGGGCGCGTCAACTGCTCTGGTCATTAGTCCCGTTAGTGAGTGCATGTTCTTTCTTGGAAGATGGCGGTGACCTTCCCGCTGGATGGCGGGACCCGGCGCCGACCTACCGTCGACTAGCGGGGATTTCCCCCTAACCAGGACTCTCCCACCAGCGGGGCACCGCCCAACCAGGACAAGCACTAAGCTCCCGACCGGTCTCCCGGAATATGTGGTAGTGTAGTGCATGTTAGTGTACGTGTGTGTGTAAGAGGAGAGGATAGGACAAGGAAGGGGAAGGACAGATCGCGGGCGGTCCGTGGCCCGTTTGATAGGGTACTGCTCCGGCATTCGCCTGGTGTTGATCGGAGAAACCACGGTAATAACAGACACTCACATACTCATCTGTTATTGTGAACACACATTAGCACAACATTTGTGTGAATTTTATGTAAAAGACTGAAGAAGAAGCATGAAATAAATGGATTTGACAAGAAAAATAAATCAGAACCATTACATCATTGAGCATCCCTCATTTTATGGCAGAAGGAACCAGCCATACATACAGATAAACCAGTCACAATAATTGTGTTATGCGACGTAATTATTCTTCAGAAACATGTGCAATAGTTTTTAATACTACCTCGCATAAAAAGAATAAATTATATGCAATAATGTAGTTTGGTTTCAATGAGAATGAAATATTCTATTGTCTTCAAAAGTGGCTAACGAATTTCAAAATTAATGGCAGTCCAGACATTGCTATTATAGTGTAAATTCTTTGTAATAAACTTCTTTATAGCGAAAAGCTCTTCACCATAGTGTGATAAGCCAAGAACCCTGGGTTTAGTTGAATGATAAAGTCGGCATCCAGTGTCAGGAATAATGACATTGTATGCAAATTCCAAGTCAAAGAATACGCGTTGTTAGGACAACCGATCAACAAAATGTAATATTCCATGCTTGGTGTCATAGTGCTGTGCTGATGGACATGGCCCCGAACACATTATATGGAAAAGGTATACAGAGAGCATTAAAAGTCGTGATCTTGTGGAAGGACGCAAGGAACCAGTCTCTAGAAAAGTATTGAAGCGACACACGTAAGCGGTTGGTGAGATTCGAACGGATTTTCAGCATAGACTGAGTATTATTTAAATGATAGCGAGGCGGAATTTATGATTGGTTTAAGGTTTGGGAGCTTGATATCGTTTAAATTGTAGTATTAAATTGTAATTGGAAATTTTATTAATGTAGTAGTTGAAATTTTGAATTAAAATAAGCTCCGTGTTTCGAGGGGATATATATTACGGTAGCTCCGTAGAGGGAAGGATTTTTCAGTAGCTGAATATACTCAGTCGCGAGTACGTGTTTCATACGAGACACAGATAGGGAAAGTCGCGACCGCGTATTAATTTTGAGGGAACATTAAGTCCTATTAATAGCAAATCGTTGAGGACATTCTGGAACATTTTTCATTTAGGCAAGGGCGCGAGAATTGGTATAACAAGGATTCCATGGACAACATTCTGCCAGTCAGCCGAGAAGCCATCTATAAAGATATTTTAGTAAGCTTACGAACTATATTAAAATCCGTACGGTGTTTTAATGTTCTGCATTGAAAAAGTAATTCTCATGAGATCAATAGAATTGGTAATATAAGAATAAATATTAAATTTTTATCGTTGAGAAAGGCTGATAATTTATATTAATTGCCATCAATCTAATAATTGGTTTCAAAAATAGAACTTCCAGGAATCGTGATTCTCTATAAAATTACACGTCAACATGCAACAGGTAAGGAGTAATATGGTGTATTTCGAACCCATGAATAAATTGGAAGTATATTTATTAAATTAGTGTTAACATTGAGAGAATATGTGAGCATAGCTGGGCAACGGTAAAAATAAAGTAAATGGAAGTAATTCCCGTCATAGTATTAGATGTTTGTTGAAATAGGATCTAGATTTGGCAATTGTGAAATATCAGAGACGAAAAGAAAGACGTTCACAATAGACATTACTTGAGTACGATTAGTTTACATTACGAAAATCTACATCGATATCTCTGCATGTAGCAAAACCTCTGTAACGAAAGAAAGTACTCAGCACCTTATGAAATAGAAGAGATTTCACTGTATATAACGCATGACACAATTGCAACATTGTCACCTCAGAACCACATTGCATCTGCATTATCTATACGAGTCGTTGCGGAAATTATAGGTTAATAGTAAACCTTCACATCACATCTATTCTTAACGTTTCGCCTTGCAGAACCGCCTTGCCGATCTGGATTTTGCAATCTCATCTGTGGGTGGAACAAAAAAAGCAGACCGCCCCAGAAGTCGAGTGACACGCTTCGGCAACGGAATTTTCCACCACCGCCTGCAAAGCACGCCGCCGCGCTGTGACTACCGTTCCTACTTTCCATGTTACTTTTGTCGTTCCCAAAACCCTTATTTTCGTCGTCATTTTCTACCCCGTACCTGCCGCCTCCGTCCGAAAAATGTTCAGTGAAGCCCTACGCAACATGGCGATTACTATCTCCTGTTATTTGTAATAATCG
Organism: Teleogryllus occipitalis; assembly: GCA_011170035.1. Taxonomy (NCBI): domain Eukaryota; kingdom Metazoa; phylum Arthropoda; class Insecta; order Orthoptera; family Gryllidae; genus Teleogryllus; species Teleogryllus occipitalis. The sequence goes on from BLKR01009737.1 coordinate 68,352, forward strand.
TAGTTACGTACAATTATGACATTGGAATTTATATACTTTTAGCAGCACTGGATACTTAAATTGTAGGTCCAGAAAGCGCCCCAAATTGATTATTAATTTCATAGAAATAGTTATATATTTATAATATAATTTAATAATTATTCCCGAGGTAACGGAACGCCGTCTTGTCGCGTTCCACCAGAAATCAAGCCCTACTACTAGTATTTTAACCATCGTCTCCAAAACTCATTTTACTAATCGACATGTAACAGTACAGAAATATACCAATTTCTTAACCCCTTACAAGATCCACTTCATTACATATGACCTTACTTGCTAGATATGGCCACCAATCGCCATTTAAACCCTGAATTATACTTTAAATACTTCATCTCTCACACCCATAAATAAATATTTTTCCTTAAAGTTCACGAACTGTAAACATAATTCTGTAGAACAAAAAATTTAGAGAACAGTTTAGCTAACCTAAATGTTTCTGTTATGTAATAGTAATATTGGTATTATAACTATTGTGTAAATATTTAAAATACCAGTATTATCAATACCGATATAAAATACCAATATTTTTATATAAAATAAAAAATCACTTACGCCTTTTCATGTTTTCTTATTTTTTGAACCTCTAGTAGTGCAATAGATGGAAGACTTTTAGAGCAATATTCAATATTCTTTAATAATAATAATAATAATAATAATAATAATAATAATAATAATAATAATAATAATAATAATAATAATAATAATAATAATAATAATATTAATTAACATTTTCGAGAAAAAATTGGAGCAGTTTTCCAGAAACTGACATTAAAGCGTTTTCACTAATGCTCCATTTTTGGCTCAGATTCGAAAACGTTCTAGAAACATCAGCTGAGACAACTTCAATCTTTTTTTCATAAATTTATTAGACCAAAAAATAAATTGACTGTAAATATTAAAGGAACGCGAGATGATTCCAAAAATACCTTTGCACAATTTTTGAAAATTCAAATGCTTGAATGAAAAAGCACTTTGACCATACAACTCCGTGTACTACGTTCTAATTTTTTTTTAAAAATGCAATACAATTTTTCAGAAAGCAATACTCAGCCCATTCAAAATACCTGCTCCAATCTTTTTAAGAATATGTCCGCCACCGGATAGCTAAGAAGCCTATGCTTCCTGCGCCTGTTTCTATTTCTAGAGCGAAGCCTTCCGCTGCTCATTTGGAGTGCCCTTGCTCCTTCTGGGTGGGGGCGACCCGTGGTATAGTGGTCACAACGCTGGCCTCACACATTTGGGTACGGGGGTTCAAATACCGTTCGATCCACGTAGAATGATATGCCACATATGAATTGCCACACTGCTTCACTGCCACACAGACAGACGGAGACAGACGGACACATACAGCGACTGACAGACATTTTGTGTGAATCAATTTTTCGGCATGATGGACCCATAAAATTGCCTTCCTGCTTGGACCGCACTTCTTTGCAACCCCGAGCACTATTCGCCATGCGTCATTCGCATTTGAATGCCACTTCCCCTGCCCGTTCATATGTCATTGAATGAGCGACTGGGAGTGAATGGGTAGCACTGCGAGAAGTTCAAGAATGATGTAATCTACAAAGCCGTGTTTGTCTCTGGTACGCGTGTCTTATCTCTTACAGTCTATCTACCGATTTATTAGTCTCCATGTCACTGTAATTTAAAATTGCTTATCTCTATCCCCACTCATTCTGCTCTCCCACTTCACACCCTACCCATCGTCTCCATCCTGCGGGCCAACGTCAGTCATCCATTTTACTTTTCCTCTACGGAGTAGAGAGAAAGTTATGTAATGCTGTGCGAAAAAACTTTCGGCATAAAAACTCTTATTACAGGACCTTGTAACGAAAAAGTGGATAAATCAAGTTGCTAAATTTAGAAAAGAATTCTCTACAGCGAGAATCCATGTTTTGTTAGTTCTCGATACCGAAAAATCGAAAGGCGGCAAAACGTCTCTGTCCGTCCGTTTGTGAACGCTAGCGGCTAAACCGTTCACTCTATTTTCTCCAAAATTGATTTTTCCCAATCTATTTGACTGTTGTCATGGCTCCTTGAATTTGAAACAGATTATTTAATTTGCGGTGTACTTTACATGAAGCCTCAGGGACATTTTTGAAAATTTTCAAAAAATGGCAAATTAATTATTTATTTCATAGAAATATTTATATATTTATAATATAATTTAATAATTATTCCCGAGGTATCGGAACAGCGCGCTATTCCGTCGCGTTCTTCCACAAATCAAGCCCTGACTAATAGTAACTGAGTACTAAGAATTGTAATTCTATTGAAACGTTTCATTACTAAAATGTTCAAACTTTTAAGAACAGAAAATTTTAAGGATTTAAGACCAATGTTATTCACTTTTAAACGGGATTAACTTTAAAATGAGATCATTTTTTCTGACCGTTCATTTGTGTCAGATTCAAAAATGAATCTGAAAATATTCGACATCTGAGGAGACATTGCCACATTTTCCACAGGGAAATTGGAACGACGCGGGATTAGCAGGGCGCGTCCGTCCGTGAATCAAAATCTGCCGCGAATTAAACGCTGCCATTCCGCTGCCGCGATGCTCGACTGCCGCGCGGGTCTGAATGACCTCTTAAACAACCAAGGAAAGCGAACTTCCGCACCGGACATTTCGCGTACGGTTGAGATATTTCGCGCTGGTCTATGGAGGTCTTAACAGTCTACTCTGGATGCAGTGAACTTTCAGTAAGAGTGAATCAAAGCCACTGATCCCGAGTTTACTGAAAATTGCAAGCGGTAGTATGCGGAAAGAGGTAATATGGTGAGAAAGCGGTGAGGATACCTGCAGTGACGGCTGGTGAACAAATGTTCAGTATAGTCAAAGCAAAGAGTACAGAACACTAGTGTATCTGCGAGACCGCAGCTATTTTTTCCCTCGATCCAGTATTTTATTTTGTAATTTTACAAAATTTGTTCAAAACATTTACCACACGTTGACCGCATTACATTCCAAAGGAGTATTGCATATGCAGACGTAGGTCCGTAAATACGTAATATGTGTTCGATATTTGTAATACAGTGTAGTTGCATGAGCATGTATGTATGAATGTATATGTACGTTTGAATGTATGTACGTTTGTATGTGTGTACGTTTGTATGTATGTACGTTTGTATGTATGTACGTTTGTATGTATGTACGTTCGTATGTATATATGTATGTATGTATCACGTAAATCTATCACGGAGAGTAGAGTGAGGAGCTGGGGATCGAAACTGAGAGTGGTCCTCGGGGACTGCTAGTGGAGCATGAGGGCTGAGTGTGAAGTGGGGCTCTGGTGCCAAGGTTGTTTCCAAAAGGCCCAGCTCACAGAGGACGGCGAGTGGCTACTGGAGCGTAGCAGCGTAGTGCCCGAATGAAAAGCTGGCTCGTTTTTACTTGAATTCTCTCTCAGCTTCATTATACATCCTAATTGCATGACTAGTACGTTCTGTACAAACTTCGCGTAATAATACAATAATACAAAATAAAATTCGCATTTAAAACGCAATCATCCTGAAATATTATAAAGAAGCGAGATAATCAAGGTTTCAAAGATACGAAAATCCAACTAAAATCTAGCTTCATGTGAATGTACCGGATGTATGCTTTTTATTTATCCTCCAAACTAAGTACAATTCAAAAAAAAACAGAAGCTTTGGACTTTCATATTCTGTGCGATTTTGTACTGTCGGTAATTCAAAACTTTATTATATAATTAAAATCAAATTCCGAAATTTAAGACCTTGGTCGTAGAGCTGAATTGCATTCATTAGTCAGTAATCTACTAGTAGTCTTGTTAAGAACTTTGATGACTCCAGGGTGCACAATGAACCACAAACTGATCCCCTTCGGATATACGTGGCACATTCTCCAGAGGTGGAACGCCAGAAAGCGAGGTAAAACGTCTAAACCTAATTTCTGTGGGACCACATCGACAGCCAAAACCTTACCAACTGTGTGTGTTGGTATCATGTACCGTCGTCATACGCAACTCACACTCGTTGAGACAAATCTCTTCGCAATTTCCCGTACGGCCATGACGAATCCAAAATCCGACTGGGGGCCACCCGGGCTAACACCTTGGATTTCTTCGAGTCAATTGATAAGCTCAGTAGAACAAGGGGCTATCCCAGATTGACCTAGATATAATATTGAGAGTTTTACTAGAATTGATCGAAACGGGGCGCGACAACAGCTGTCATTAGTCTCGCACGTGTAGTACATTTTTTTTCCTCGGGAGATGGCGGTGAACGTACTAATCGAGACAGCTCTAGATCAAGAGTTCTCAAACACTGATGCGCTTACACCTGGGGTATCGCGTTAGGCTTGTAGAGGGTACATAGACAACTTCCATGTAGAGATTTGAAGAAGAAATTAACAAAGCAACTTAAGTGATGGATTATAAAGATTCTTTTTCATATATTTCGTAATTATTTACGAAGTGAATTTAAAATAATGTTTTTTGCTAAATTGGATACCCTGCGTGTTTTTCAAATTATTTACTCAAATTTCGCATTAAATGGAATTGGATGGTGAGATCCGGCACCGACCTCCTCGGCTAACGTGGTTGTATGAGGTATCTCCCACCAGCGAGGCACCGCTATAGACAGGACAAGCTCTCAGCTCCCGGCTGGTCTCCCGGTGTGGGTGGAATTGTAGTGCGTGTAAGTGTAATTCTGTGTAAGAGAGGAGTAAGGGTACAACAAGGAAGGGGAAGGAAATATCGCCCCCGGTCCGTGGCCCGTTTGTTACGGTGTACGTCTCTGGGATGCGCCAGGTGTTGATCGGAGAAACTACGGAAAACTACCAATCAGAGCAACCGACCGCTGGAATTCTCCTCCAGAGAGCGGCTGAATTCGACTTAGCTATTAAGCTAGTGTCAAAAATCCTGCCAGCGACAGGATTCGAACCTAGGACCCCCCGGCTAAGGTACTGCAGTGACATCAGTTGATGCCCTGAACCACCTCTCCCGGTGGTGTTACTAGAAGTTTCATAATATCAATCCGTACATTTTAAATTTTTTTAACACAGTACAATTGCATAAAAGTCCATAGTGGATTCAAATAATACATTACACCAAAATAATAATATTTTAAGTTATATTAAATGCTAATAACTCGATTTCACAAAAAATGGGATAGCCCGTTCTTGTACTGTGCCCTTCAATTTCATAGGCACATATCATTGTGCAGAGATGATTAACAACAAACGGAAGTAGCAGAAACAGAATAGATTTAGGATAGGAAAATGAAATTAGGAGTAGGAAATACTGGAAATGAATGGAGAAAGAAGTTGCAGGATTTGTGAAAGAACAGAAGAGACACGGAAGTGTATAGCAGAAGGCTGTAATAGGGATCAGGAAGAAGAAGAAGAAGTAGATAGGGAATTACAAAGTAAAAATGGGGAAGTTGTTACAAGATAATCGAGGGGTGAGAATTGGACAAAGAAAATAGAGAGAGAAAGGAATGGAGAGAAAAGGGAATTGGGAGGGATGCAGATATACAGGTAAAACACAAAATGGTAATGTAATACCTATATTTACAATGTATGCAAATTTAACATATCTCCGAGAGGAGGAAAGTGAAATAATGATGATAGTGATGATGATGGTTATGGTAATGGTATCGACAAATTTACCCAGTACTGAAATAAATAGAGAATTTTAGCGATATCCTCTGTACTGTCGCTCTTGGAGCCCACGTCTTCCGTAAATCAGGAAATCCAGCTCGTAATGGGTGTACCTGAGGAGTAGAGACGGTCGGAAAGCGCAGGGGAATTGCGAATACCGGTTCGGCAAGGGCCTGGGAATAAATTCGATTCCGCGCGAGCGCACCGGCTCGGTCGAACAGCGCGCTGTGTTGAAGCCCGTCGATATATCGTCTGCGCGCTGCCCGGCGCGTCGCCGCACGAGACGGCTAACATACAAGTCTGCGCAGGCAGTCTGAGGGAGCGCAGCTCGGCGACGAAACTGTCGCCGCTTGGCCGTGTAACATAGCTAGTTGTGGGATGTCGAGCAGTCATGTAAGAACACCTAGAACTTCTTTATTTTGCACTATATGTGAATATTTGCGATGAATTCAATTTCCGTTTCGTCTGGAGCAGAGGTTCTTCTGTCTTTTTTATCGATAATACCTCACTTATGACTATAAATTAAGGGTATCACCACAATAAAATATTCCTAAATGACGGGTTTCAAACTAAACCATTTACGTTTTGGTGACTTTAATCCGAAAATTGAGTAAATAATTTGAAAAACACGCAGGATATCCAATTTAGCAAAAAAACATTATTTTAAATTCACTTCGTAAATAATTACGAAATATATGAAAAAGTATCTCTATAATCCATCACTTAAGTTGCTTTGTTAATTTCTTCTTCAAATCTCTACATGGAAGTTGTCTATGTACCCTCTACAAGCCTAACGCGATACCCCAAATGTAAGCGTATCAGTGTTTGAGAACTGTTGATCTAGAGCTGTATCGATTAGTATGTCCACAGCCTAAAATAATTATATCAATATTGGCATAATACCATAGTTACGCAAGCTCTTGTGCATTTATATAATGGTAAGTACTAATATTCTGTTTGTTTTCAGTGAAATTTTGTTTAAACTAGAGTACCCGAGCGAGAACTCTCGCATGTTAAACCCCACCCTCTTCCCTATTTTTGCATTTTCATATTAAGCCTGTAATATATCTTTTTCTTAAAGACCCTGTTATCTTCCGTCATTTGTTCTATGTATCTCCTTGTATGATAATACAATACACCCATGTCGAGCTACAAGAGAATGAGGCAAAAAGCTAACACCGATTACTGCTTACATGCATGTGCCAACTAGTATTACTCAATTGGAAGCAATTCAGCACGTTGTATGTGAGGACACGGCCGTTGCACCAATTCAAAGTGAAAATGTTCAACTAATTCAAAAGCAACTTACTGAACACGAATGTACACACGAACCACAAGAAAATAATAAGAATATTCATAATTTTTTTCAGACACCTAATTAGAAACACCGTGTTCAAGATGTTGCAAATTTAGATAGTGATTTCAAAGATATGTCTACAGATGTTGGCATGAGGACATATTTATCGCAAAATGATATATTGGGTAGAGAAGGGTCCTTCTCAAGTTTAGTATCACTGGGGACCATTTTCAAATTCTAAGCGAGAATATAAGAATCAGTCCAGATTTTGAACAAAAGCATTTTTTATTCAACACAAGCCAATGGTGAAAAAATATACCCTAGAATGGCTTGTATACTCTCTCTTTAAAGGCCGTGTATTTTGCTTTGTAAACTCTTTTCAAATATTGAATCTTCTGCAACAGCATTAACTTCTGAAAGGTTTAATGATTGAAATAACTCTGCTATCATTGAAAATTAGGAAAATCATAGGGATGCTGTGTTCATGTACTTAACAAAAGCAAAAGTTTAAACTTTAACTTCAAAGCTACAGGAATAAATAAGAAAAGTGCAGCAATACTAGCGTTACGTTATAGAAAGAATTTTCGCTTAATTTACACTCTTGCAGAGCGAGGCTTACCATTTTGAGGAGACAATGAAACCATTGGAACTCCAAATAACGGCAATTACTTAGGTATTCTTTAACTAGTAGCAAACTTCGATCCATTTTTAAGAGACCATATCGATCTATAAGGAAATACTGGCTCAAGAAAACCTTCATATTTGTCTAAAACTATATGTGAGGAAATAATTCAACTTATGGCAAATAAAGTGAAAGACACAAATGTGGCGGAAGTGAAAAAGACTGGCTATTATAGCTTTTCTGTAGATTCCACTCCCTACATATCTTACACAACTTACTGAACAGTGGACCTTAATTATTAGATATGTGGCACCTGCAGACGGTTTTTAATTTACCAACTTAAAAATGGGAGGTGAAAGGGCCTCATAAGTGGAAAAGGCAAGGGCCTCTTTTTATCTAAATCCGGCCCTGCCTTTTAGGAATAATTCACATTGCATCCTTTCACAAAGTTGTAATTGTTTGAAGCGGAGGAAATAAAACATGTCTCCTTGAAAAAAAAACTCGATTTTCGATGAAAATAATTGTGTTGAATTAAAGATATTTGAGAATAACACATTTAGAACCCCGTCTACATCAATATAAATCACGTGAAGTTCAAACAACGAGAATCCGTAGGTATAAATCTACTTGAAAGAAAATAAAGAGAACATTGACTAAGAGTTTCCTTCTAAATTCCTTGTACGAAGAGCAATTACTTTTACCTTCAGATCTTATCTGCTACGTACTCTTTACCTTAAACCAATGTAACCATGCGTGCATCAAGTCGTGCATTGCAAAATTTCTGCGCATGATTCGCGGGGGTATTTCATACCCAATTTAATCGGAGGATATTATACGAGTTACGAATTTCAAACGTAGTACAACATAGATTCACTACTTTGCAATAAATTCAATGCCATAATTACGATATTCTAAGCTACAAAATATTTTACAGTTCTCATACGTCAGGTGTTTTGGTACGTTTTATGAGGATTAATAAGATTTTCATTGCTAGAACGTGCCCAAAATATTGACTGTTAATGAAAAGTCTGATGCTAGTATACGCCTTACGCTAATACGCCTCGCAGACGAAGATGTGTCCTCAGTTAAGTCACTATAAAAACAGTTTCTTACTTTCAATTCGGAAAGCTTGCAACATGAGGCAAGGGTACCCGCAACCAACAATCAATGAAAATTTATGAGCAGCCAAGTAATTAATGATTCTATCTTTTTTTCTCAATATACATTCTACACTTCGTGCTACACAGATCAAAACATCTTGGATCCAACCCATTTTCAATGAAACAAAGAACATTTTCACTGCTTTCTTTATACAATGGTAAAAACAAACATATCACCTTTTTAAACAATTTATTTGTATCAACTGAAGAAATGAAAATATCGAGAAGTTTCAAGATTTGTTCCTTATTAATATATATATATATATATATATATATATATATATATATATATATATATATATATATATATATATATATATATATATATATATAAAGTACAAATCCAGCTCAAACAGTTCAGTTTAATCCATTTTTTAAATTAGTTATTTTCGAATAATAGAGATTTGAACACATTACTTAACTTTCACTTACTTAACAACAACCACAACGATCACAAACTGTGCCGTTACACTTTTGACACATTTAAAATCCCATACCTTATGGAATTAGAAACTTTACTATTTCAGAAAATAATTTCGTCCGTCAGTGTCCATTTTCTAATTACATAACATATTTCTAATTTCTCAACGTAACACAAATCACAATATGCCGATATATCGATAATTAAAATTGTTCTTCTTCCCTTCAAAAGTCTCATGAAAAAGTGTCAATGAAATTACATAAATAGGGGGTAACCCTCACTTTAGGTCTCATATAAAATTCCAATTCAAATGCCACTAAATACACAGGATGTAAACATGTTTTCCTGAATTTCCTTATATCGAAACTAATTGAAACATTTTAATTATATTTTTTTAAATTTGTGTTATGCATCACAAATACAGATGATGTTATTACAATATAGAGTTTTTTGAACTCCTCCAAAGTGATGGTATTTAAATGGTGTTATAATTTATTGACTAGGAAATTATCCAAGTGGAGAGAGAAGAGGAACTGGAGTTCATACTTCTCGTAATAAAAATCAGATCTCTCAGCTCTCTTCCACAAATTAGAAAAACAAGAGCAGGGAGATCTGAAGGTTCTACACTATCGGCTCTCCTCTTTAATGTTTATTTTTCAGACATTCCCACACCAGGAGACTTCATTCTAGCGGTATTTGCAGACTGCAATTAACCCAACTCATGCAACTATAAATGCAGCAAAAGATAACATCGAGGCGGATATTTCATGCTTTCTAAAGTGGGCTCAAAAATAAAAATAAAAATAGCCAAAACCCAGGCCAAAGTTTTCAATCTTTATAAACTAAAGTTACTTCGCTCACTCTATGAAAAAATTCTAGTATCCCATGGCTCCCATCAGATACTCCAGTGGGGTTCATATTGATAGCAGGGGATACCTTGGGGTTCATATTGACAACAGGTTAACTTGGAAAAATCACATTGAAGTAATAACAAATACAACATGTAAAAACTTCCGTTCAGTCTTAAATTTGAAATAAGCTATATTTATATTTAAATTCACGATTAGGCCATCACTCACATATACTATGAAGTCTGGAATAACACAGCTAAAACCAACATTGAAATAATTCAGATGGTAAAGAACACATTTTTACGACAATGTGCAAACGCTCCGTGGTTCATTTCGAATACACATATCAAAGAGAACTTCATATACAACCCCTAATCGAACATATAAGAAGGAACTATGACCAATTCTTTATACTTCTTCTATCCCCTCTCTGTAGTATAAAATTTAAAAAGGGGGAAACCTTAAACAAACTCAAGAGAATATTCTCACTATATCCAAAAGATGTTAAAACCTCCAAGAAAATAAATATTAACTATAATAATGTACGTTAAAATTTGTAAATTTTCATTCCAATAAAAAGGTAATTTGTAAATGTAGTGAGGATAGAGAGTATCAAGATTTGAGAATGAATAATATATCGTAAAATTCTGTTTTGTATGTAAATTGTTTAGATGTATATGCGAAAAATACGAGTATGATATTCTGTAAATTGGTTAGTAGCAAGATACAAAAGTGAGAGGCTGTAAGCCCAAATGTTACGTATTAAAAATAAAAATGTACAAATCCCTGAAAGGCTGAACAGCCGAGCAGGAAAATAATAAATATATAAATTATATACAGCAATAAATACATACATCACTAAATATATAAATAAATAATAAACAAAAGCTCTCTCAGCTTCTGGAATCATGCATACAGGAAACAAGCGGTTGTCTGTACGAAGAATTGTCTCAAAAATTTTTATGGTAATATATATTTATAAATACTGTTTATCGGGAGAGTATTAGGCATTTATATCGTGCGTGTTAGTTTTGCGAGCGCCAAACGATGAGTTAAATCAAAAAGTGTCCTGTAGACTTCTCGTAATGGACACGTTAATGAATATTTCATTCGGAAGGAACGGAGGAACCACCCCAAGTCATCGAAAGGCTTCACTTGTTTGTAGTTCAAAATGCAGCTTGTGATAAAAAAATTCTTAAGTTCACGCGTGTAACAAAAAGTATATACGTCCTTTCAAGATGTTACACGGTGAAAAATCACCGCAATTCGTGTATGTGTAAGGTGAATTTATGTATCGACATTAACGGGTGTGGGTTTTTACGTAACATACCGTGACTCGTTCTACACCCAGTGTAAACTCCCATTCCGTGTAACCGACAATTTACATTTTGCTTACAAATGTCTAAATCTGATATGAAGCTTCATAAAATGTTAGCTGTCATGATGGCGCGTTGCGGTGTCAAATAAAGAACTGATATTTGTGTTGGACGTCGGCGTGTTTTGTGCCCGCGGTGTAATTCCCGCAAACAAAGCAGCGCAAGAGAATATCTTTTACTCATTCCTTTCAGATAACCCAAAGAACCAGACAACCCAGCAAGTATGAATTTAGTGGGAAGATCTTTTAGCAATGTTCTCATCGTATGTATTTGAAGCGAATTGTCACGTATTTGTAAACATTAAGTATCAGATAATTCTCATTCATGAACAACCGAGATATGAACGTGGAATTAAACAGTTCAAGAAATTAATTATTCAAAAAACGAACATACAATTTTGAAAATTAATCATGAACGCACTGTGTTGTCTACGAGAAAATTGACCACACTTGCCATTACTACTAAGCACTGATTTTGACGTAATGTGGAATATGTTAAATAAGGTGAGTAGACAGTAAAAATAATAGTATATTCTGCAACGAGCGTAGAATGATGGCTATTATTCACGAGTGGATGTTTCCGACGCGAGCGACGTAGGAGCGAGTTTATATTGTTGTTTATATTTAATTGTTTATATTTATAATTGTTTATATTTATTATGGAGGGAGCTGACTCTTGATTTGAGTCGATTTGATTTAAAATATATTTACTAGCAGAACAAGAAGTTTTTTGTACACGAATATTTCCACAATCTCTGGCGGTGTGCAGTCTACGTAATCTTCATCACTATTACACACACAAAGTGGCCACAATTATGTGAACTCGCATACTGTTTCGTGGTTCACCTGTCTTACGATAGTTGCGGAAGAGCACGCAGTCCTCTGTAGGCGACTGCGAGAACCCTAAGTCGTTGTGTAATGAACTAGGACGAATGCGATTGGTCGACAGGTGTGTTAGAATAATATTCTCGCACGGCTTGTGAAATTGGCATGATTACTGCATCCGATAACGTGGAGAAATGAATACATTCTGCTATAGTCGTAGAGAAAATATCTTACTAAACAAGTGTCCTTGGGGCCAACTAATAAAACATGATTGAATGAGAACTTTGCATTTACAACCCTGAAATACACGTACGTCCTCGTCCGTCAGGAATTCGGCAATTAGACATCCACAATTCAAAAGCTTATTTCAGAAGTGACTTATCTCCAAAACACAAAGTTTTCACGAAGAGAAAGTATTCAAAATCAACTTTATATTTCAAGATTTGATTCAACAGTTTTCGGATACCGTATATAATAAAAAAAACCGCCAGTTTCGAACGGAATTTTTGAATCACAATATTTGGCAGCATAATGGAGAAGCGTCTTAAGAACACATCGACACCAAAAAAAACAACAGAAAACAAATGGAAATTGTAATACATCACATTGAAAATAAGCTCTTCAATATTGCTGCAAGTAAATGATATATCTCGTGCGTATTACATTTCGTATGACTAATTAGACTACACCAACACAAACATTGACAGTAGCACAATACCGTCTGTTTCACTCCAGCAAAAGCCATAAAATCTTATTAGCTTAAAATGTTGGTCATTACTTAGTTGTCGCAGTCTCACCACGTGCTGGCTTTCTGCACCGTAATTTGGTTGCTTTTTAACTTTCCACCGTGCGTTCTCATCTGTTTCGTTTATAACGAGAGAACAAAGCCTAAACCACTCTCCAGACGCCGGGAAGATACTTCAACATCCTAACCATGCCGCGCACATTTTTTTACAAAGTTCATCATCTTTCAATATTAGAGGACCTCACTATTTATTTTCGGTGTGTAATAAGTAGCTGTGCCTGGAATGTGGCGACGGTTATTCACGTGTCACGTTCCATAACGAGATCTGTCGGCAGCACTTCAAATTAAATTGATGTGCAGTTAAGCCATGGACCCGGGTAAATATAGTGTGCCAAGATTGTGATCAATAAGCTTCTCTTAATCGTGCCGATACTTAAACCATAATAGCAAATGACAGAGCTTTTTTGTGTTGTAATTTGGCTGGCTCATTGAAGGATTCGCGGAGTACAGAAACTGACCGCCAGCCGATCAGTCATTAAAGAATGCCCCGACAAATTGGGATATTTTTGTCTGATTCGCTTTATCAAGAGCGCAGCTGCACCAAGGTGCTACGCGGTGTTCGTTGCCCTTCACTTTTTGTTGCTACGTCATTTCTCGGTGGGAACTCGATATACAAGAGCATGGTGCACAAATATCGTGACATCAACCCATCCACTATTGTTTACTTAAATGATTATAAATTCATTTAGGATGGTAAGGTTTGGGCAGTGACAAGATAAACCCGACCAGCCGCATCTAATCTTGGAGACATTTTTTTTCATTCATTTCTAATTTTTGCGTATACACTTACACTTTTCTCGACAGCTTTGAAAAATATAAGAAACAAAAAAAAAATCTTTATCGTTATCTTCGATCAAACATTGATTCAGTAACTGAACTGTAGGTCGTGACCAGTAGCAAATAAGGCAATGACTGAAAATAAAAGTTATTTCCTACTGAACAAAAAAATAATTTGTCTTTCCCTAGGTGAATTCCCACGCGTTTCATTTATAACGCCAGAATAAAGTGTGAAGCATACTCCTGACGCAAGTATTGCAAACTGGTATGATTTTATAATTAATATTGTTACGTACATGGAAACTTCATGCTTAATTAAGAATTGAAAAAAGTCTACTAACCAAACATTTACTACTAGTGTAATGCATATGATTGATGAGACAAATATATCTTAGTAATTATATATAGTACCAATGGTTTCTCATTTGGAAAAGAGACAATCGGAAAAGATAATTTAAAAATTACTAACAGGAAGCACTCTAACACATCGTACAACATCATCATATTCCGTACACAAAAGAGACGAAGTGTACAACATTCCCGAGACCTTCACTGCTGAATTCAAGACGTTAACACCTAATAATTTTGTATTCATACGCGAAAATTGCACTCATGCATACTTTTGTAGTTATTTAACTTCAAACTTGTTTTTCTGCATAAGTTTGGCAAAACTGCTGATGCAAAATATGGTAACCATATAGTACTGAAATTAAATATTGTTATTAAGAAGACATTACCGTATTAAATTATACTTATGTCCCAATTTACAGGCATTTGATAAAATATGAATTTCATCATACAGAATGAAAACTTTCCCAAATAACTTAATTAACAACTACACGCTGAAGTATCATGAGGCAAGTGGATGGTAAGAGTTCATAATAACTATGCTATTCTTGTTCCAACGTGTCCCATGGTTTTTTCACACGTGATGTTTTCAATAAGCAAAAAATTGGACAGAAGATAGATCATTACAAAGTTTCTTTAAGTACCTTGATAATCGATTTCCTATATTTCATGCAAAAAGTGTACAGCATAATTGTCCGCTGGGAACGTCCACATGTGTGATCGCTATCCGAGGAAGATATCCAGCACTCTCCCCTAAATGCTTTTTTATTTCCAACACCAATTGAAAACGACTAAATAAAAACACGCGTGTACAGTTTTGGATAGTTGTTTATTTCAAGCGCTTGAATGCAATAAAGTTGCACATTTACGTTCGTCATTGTGTAGTAACTAATGGAGGTTACGAAATCCTGCAAAATGACGGTTTGAAACATTCTAGAATGTGAGTTACAAGGCGAGAATATGTTACAAGACGTGGGTATGTTAACGGGAAAACATTAACTATGGAACGAAATTATATTTTCATATGATGAAAATAATTTTCGGTATAGTTTCTCGCATGATTGATATCAAATTCATATGTCCAACAAACCGTACAACGATATTTCAAAATAAAATTTAGATTTAAAGAAATAATTCATTAGAGCAGGTTTAGATATCCCCTTTAATGACGTTGAGCAGTAGCACGCCCACTTTGCCTAAAGTAGTTGTGAAAGACAAATACTACTCGTAAGAACAACGATCCCAAGATGTAACAAACAATCACAGAACATGTTCAATAAGAAAAGCATGGGCATCTACAGAATTGTCATTCCAATCCTACTACCGTTTCTTACCCATAAAAAGAAATTAAATGGTGGACGATACCTATCTGAAGTGCAGTCTCTGTAAGTTATCCTTCAATACATCACCTTAGCCCAGGCATGTGAAGGTCGCGGGCCAGATAACAAACTTACTAGAGCTCAGGGGCACTGCATCCAGAGAAATTGGTGCGAGATTTGTAAGTAAGGGTTAGACAAATTCCTCCGGAGTGGCGGCACGTCACTGGACACGTGGCCCATAACAGTCTTTAGGAGAAGTTACTTGACAGTTATTGTCACAAATTTATATTAATTCCCATTTTCTCTTTAAGGCAGGAAATGATCCATTAAAAATAAATAATACATCAGTCCGATTTACAATACTCAGTTGAGAGAAAAATTTAAAAATTTGTATCAAATAATGTTGACTTTTTAATCCTGTTTACTTATAAAAGCATGAAGTTTCTACGTTCAGGTTAGAAAGTTTAACAGACAAATATTCTTGTCTGTTAAAAGCCCTGTCCCTCCGTAAGCGAGAATTGTTAACTTACAGAGATTTCTTAATTTACTTCACGTTATTGCTAAATACAATAAATAACTGAATGTTTGAATAACACAACACAAAACAAAAACAAGGAAAAAATTCACCATTCAAGTATATTCTTGTCATTTATTAAACATGTTTGGGAAAAGGAGAATTTAGTAAGAAAAACATCAAATAGTAATAAATAGTGAAGAATATAAACATAATACAATTTTCAGTTATTTGATGGAAAAAATTGCCAAACAGTTGTATATTTTCGTACGAAGCCACTATTCTGAAGCGGCGCCTCGCGCCGGTCCCTTTCTGAATATTAAGGGGAAATTAGTTCGGAGGCAGGGGAAGTTACCCGTAGCCGTGCGAGCGCCAGGCAACCCAGGCGAGCAAGTAGCTCATGCAGGCACGGTTTGACGTACCTGCTCTAGACAGATAACTTTTGAAGCGAGAAAGTGAATCTGGCTGTATTGACTAGTTGCGGTTCACTTTGTTACTATCGTGTCTTATTCAAGAAAATATGCTGTCAACATTCTAGATAATTTTATAATGTATGTATGCATTTGACACTTTGGATCGATTGTCCGACTTTTCCGGCTTGGTGACAGTAACCTCCTTGCCTAGGCCAAGTTTATTCCCCCGTTGGGGGGTAATAAAGACATGAGGTGAATATGATGTATTCCCTTCAGCGTAACTAGCAAACTCCGCGTGCCTGAGGTTTTCTTCATCACAGAGCTACAGAAGCTAAGTCGTGTTTAAAGGAAAGCCACAACTCTATATTTGCCACAACTGGGAATCGAACCCGAGACCATACCACGAGAAGTCAGTACGTTACTCATGAGCCATCCTAGATGCTATAATTTAATCATAATTGTATTATATGAATCTCCGATTTCAAATGAACTTTCTCAGAAATCATTAATTGCTTGAGACAGTGTTATTTTGATTTTATTGGAGAATCTTCTTGTACATATATATGATGTTTATAGTCGATTCTTTATTGAAGGCGGCAAGCTTTGCAACGGTATCCGCGGAAATATCGACATCGCTGCAGTAGCAATTATGCTATTGCTGAACCAACTTCTAGAGCAACCACCAATATCGGAATAATTTAAAACGCCTGCGACTGCAGAAAGAACCAACCAACTGGCTCTAATGCCCTAGTGGTTGGGAAAACATTCTACCGACGTTCTGCCGATTGGGTTCTATGAGCCTAAAGCTACTCATTAAAAACTTCTGAAACACAAATATTAGGGTTTTATGATGCAATTAATATTTGAAAACCACATAAAAATTTTGAAATTCAAGCTGTAAAAGGATAATAAGGGTTATTATGTAGACTGTATTAATTATCGGAACTACTGGTGTATAAAAATTATGGCAGGGCACCAATACGCGAAATATAAAGAAACTTTTTCTACCCTGGAAAATAACACACCCGAAAGGGATAGAATTAAGAGAGGAAAAATAAAAAAAGAAAACAGGAAGCAAGAAAAGTTCTGTAGTAATTATGTCGGTGCCTAAGGAAGTTAGTGCTTAGAATGACTGTGTGTATTGCAAAAGTCGAGTGTCATTGAGTAAGAGGCCACAAGATAACCTGCAAGTATGAGAAATTACAAAATAATATGTAGAAGAGAATGCATCGTTAATATGCCATGCATCATCAATAGGCAAAACGAGCTACCCAGATTTTATTATCATTGGTGGTGATAGGGTGGATATAGTCACGGCGATTATGCTTGTCGTAGTGGTCGAGATGGTAGTGGTAGTGGTAGTGGTGGTATGGTGAAGTGGTAGTGGTAGTGGTGGTAGTAGTAGTG
Source organism: Teleogryllus occipitalis (assembly GCA_011170035.1). NCBI lineage: Eukaryota > Metazoa > Arthropoda > Insecta > Orthoptera > Gryllidae > Teleogryllus > Teleogryllus occipitalis. The sequence goes on from BLKR01009737.1 coordinate 86,154, forward strand.
ATGGTAGTGGTAGTAGTGGTAGTGGTAGTAGTGGTACTGTGAAAGGGTGATCATGTGCGTGCCTGTGGTGGTGATGATTTATTGTGGCTGTGATGCTGTTTGTGGCTGAGGTGGTAATTGTGACTGTTTCGGTAATGATTGTGATGATGACTGCATTCGTAGTGATTACTGTGATGGGAATTGAATTGGTAGTTATTTTGGCGACAGTGATTGAGTTGGTGGCGATGATTGTGATGGCAGTAGTGATGTGCTGGCGACGGTGGTGATTATGTAATGACAATGAGTATTGTGATGGTGGTGGTGATGGTAGTAGTGGTAGTATTGGTAGTGATGGTGGTGATAATAGTTGCGGCGGCGGCGGCGGCAGAAGTAGTGATGCAGTGGTGGTAGCGGTGGCGACATTGGTGACATTGGGCGTAGTGAACGTGGTGATTGGGTGGTGGATATATTGATTCTGACTGTGGAGGACAGTGGCAAGAGCGATGACGGTGGCGGCAACAAAGGAGGCGCTGGTGAGGGGTCGGACGACTACAAAGGCAAGGGACGTAATCTCTTTCACAGGGGTAGTAAAATATGGTGATACAGCGAACTCTGCTCCGATATTCACATGTTCTCTGTCACAGCTTTCCACCCATTCCCGAGAGCTCGCTCAGAAATATGCTTCTCATCAAGCAACTTCCATCAGCAAAACTATCACCTTCTAACACGAAAAAAATTAAGGCGTAAGGAGCTGAATTGATTGGTCCACTTGCCGAAAAACACGATAGGATTACACGCACGGCGCGGGAATATGATAAACTAATCCCTCCACACTCGCACACTTCGGAAGCCCATCCTTTGGCCCCAGCCTGCCTCTGCCAGTCGCCGCTTGAGGCGCCGCCCACAGATACCGGGGAAGTGGTCCTCAGACACACCGACGTCGCCGCTACCTCTACTCGCGGCATCGCACAGTGGTTCCAAATAAATGAAAAATGAGGATGGGTCAATAAATGATGTTATTACAAGTCCTACTTTCTAAACGGCATATCATAATTCAAATGAAACACTCAACAGAAAACGAATTGTATAATTCCACATTTTTAATTTTCTAAAATTACTTTTTAATTTTCCTTTTCTGAAAGCTGCATTTCGGGAAGTATTTATTCCCATTTTCATGTTTAAACTAATATAACAAATCCATTTAATTTATTTTAATGTAATGAGAAGCAACGTAGGGCAGACCATATTTGGACAGCGGTTTGACTACGGGTTAAATTTAAATTGGATAAACGGTTACTCTTCAGAAAATAAGTAAAAAAAAGACATAGAAAAGTAGTTTTAATTTATAAAATTAATCGTAGGAAGTAGTGTAGACTTTATGATGTTATCAGAAGTAAGAAACGAAATCTCACGCGAAATTCGAAAGTAGTGTTTTAATACAACATAAACACTTCGGCCGTATTGTGGACATATCAATCGCCTAAAGATTGCCGCAATATGGCTGAAAACACTTTACATATTGCTATCAGTGACATTTTCACAAAGACAGAAATGCGTGGATTTACACGAACTTTTCCCCCAGGTTAGAAAAATCGCAGATGTGAGGATTGCCCCAGCCCCTTTAATTGGAACTTCCTTAAGGTTGTTACATCGATGCAGGTGTTTTAACAACATCGATGTTTCTAGAAAAATAACGATGTTTTAAACATCCATGTATTGAAATTGATGTTTTCTTAACATTGATATTTATGCATGATGCTTTTATGTTTTCGATGTTTTCTTTGTGAATAAAAGATTTCCGCCATCAATTTTGTAAAAGTGATAATTTATAACTGAATGTACCAATATCAGTTTGTATGTTCGAATCACTCGACTGCGGTTTGCAGCAACACCAGCGATCAGATTATCCCTCGCTCCAGATAATTGTGATACTTTTTCATTTCCTTCGTCTTTCCTCGTATTTCGCACATGGAGGAGCATTTTTAACGTTGTTTTCAGTTAATTTTAATTTTAAGTTTATTAACTTAAAATTGGGCATGCTAGCGGTTAATAAACAAGATTTTAACATCGTAACCAGCTTAACCAGTTTCAAAACATTGATGGATTTTGGTCGACGTATTATTAATATTGATAGTTCAATGGTCAACATCGATTTTTGGCAACATGGATGTTTTGCTGTTGATTGAATTGAATTGATGCCTTATTTCACGTGGCGAGACTCAGGCCATGAGGCCTGCTCTTCCGTCTGACCATGCAAATTTCGCTACGCTTCTTTTACCAAATAGGGGAGAAAGAAGGTATTACTTAGGCGACGAAACAAGCAATTTGAATTTAGCTCACAGGCTTCATTTGGTCTTGAGGATCTTTTACATGCAGTAAACCCGCTAACATGGTCGATGTCGCAACAGTATCTCGAAGTCGATGCCTTTTCCCCGGTTTTCATTCGTTGTGGATCACTGCGCGGCGCGGCTTGGTGCGGTGCGGCGGGGCGGGGCGGGGCGGGGCGGGGCGGCACTCTGATTTAGCCGCACCTTATCTTAACAACCCCTGTGGGGGCGGGGGTTGGGCGCCGGCAAAGGCGGCACTTCCAGCTCCCGCTCGGCGCCGCGCCGCCAGACCACGCTGAGCGCGCCGGGCCCGCGCCCGCCGAGGCCCGCGCCGGAGCGAGGCGGCTGGGCGCGATACGCAAGGGCGGCGCGGCGGCTCGAAGCGCGGGTGGGAGTGACGAGGCTACGCACCGAAAACGCAAAAATTGTAAAAACTTTTTTAATGCCTCAACAGGGTATTTTTGAATACGTTTGTGACCCTTGTTGTAACATACACAGTATTTGCGAACTGGTTTTAAAGCTAAGACTATTAACAATTAACGTTTTAAAATTTAATTTTTGAACTTTCACACCCAGTTCAACTTGCAGTACTTTCAGTAGAAAAACAAGGGGAGAAATTATAGAAATTTGAAATTTTTCAAACCGTTTACAGATTACGATACACAAATTGAAAGTATTGCGAAAATTAAGTTCTTATTCTCTACATAAATATTTTTAAGCATCGTTCCTACAATATTTGTCTCCCTTAAATATTTGCTGATGGTGTCGCTGACAATAAGACGGCGTAGACTCATGTGGGCCAGGACTATGAGCATGTGCATATGCGTGGGGCGTGTGCTTGTGTGAGCTTGGGCGAGAACCTCGCATTGATTGATTAGTGATTCCGGTGCTAAGGTCAACTAGCTTCTAAGGTCATTAGTCCCGTAACTGTAGTGCATGTTTTATCGCTGCAGGGGCGGTGATATTCCCCCCTGAATGGCGAGCTCTGGCACTTACTGGTTTCCTTCAACCTTTTCCCCAGCCTCCAAAAACCTCTAATCTCCCGACCGGTCTCCTGTTGTATGATAGTAAAGTGGTGTGTGTGTGTGTGTAAGGGTGAATGAGGGTAGGATAAGGAAGGGGAAGGAGGGATCGCACGTGGCCAATGACCCGTTTTTAGGGTACTGCTCCCGCATTCGCCTTGTATTGATCGGAGAAACCATGGAAAACTACCGATCAGAGCAGCCGGCTGCCAGGATGGTCTTCCAGACAGACACTGAACTCCACCTACTTATGTAGTTAAAGTCGAAAATCCTGCCACCGTCGGGACTCGAACCTAGAACCTCCCGGTCAGGGGCATTGCAGTGACATCAGTCGATGCCTCGAGCCACCTTCCGGTAAAAACCTGGTCGTGGACGATAACGTGAGTGTGAAGTTTTGCGTGTACATGGGAGTGGGTGTAGACGTGGACGTGGGCGAAGGTGTGAGCGTGAGCTTGGATGTAATGTAAACATGGGTTTGGCTGTGAGCATGGGTGTATGAGGGCGCGAGTGCGCAGGACATGAGGGTGACATGGCATGTGCAGCACTCGGCTAGGGCGTATCCTGTGGTTGGTTGCTCTTTGGTACGGGGAGGTCTCCTGCGGTGAGTGCCTTGAGCGGAAAGCAGATTCTTTTGTTTTTTACTTAATTAATTTTACAGCGAAATTTTGAAATCAATTAAATTAACGCTGAAAATTGTAGAAAAAACAACTTATTATACTTTGTACCGAAAGAGACGAATTTCATTTCCCGTTGCACCATTTTTATTACAAACATAAGTATATGGTGTAGACGGTCTTGCCCCATTCTCCGGCCAGCTACCATCTATTGTCGCCCAAAAATACATTTTTTGAAATTTTCTCTACTTTTCAATTTCCTATTACTAGAACCGAAATATTACTTCCAGAATATTAAAGAAGAGTGAAACCTGGTCCTAAACAGCCATTTTTGAGAAAATCAGCGGCCTCAATCAGCGGAATAGTGGGTACAAATCGAGAAGAAACCTGTAATAGAAACAGGCAAACACCTAGAGAATTTGCATCATTAAATTAATTGAAGATCACTAATACATTCTTTCGCCATAAAGAAATCCACAAAACAACTTGGAGTGCACGAGAAAGACGATCAATTATTGAGTACGTGCTAGTTAATAAGAAAATGGGCTCTTTAGAACAAGATGTGAGGGTTTACCGAGGCTACGATGTTGATACTGATCATTTCTTATTGATATCCAAAATACTTTTACCCTTCAAATATCGTTACTCTCCTGTAAACAAAACAAAAACACGAGAAGTAGTACTTAGTGCATTTGTTGCAGGAAGATAGTATATCTTTACCAACAAAGAATGGATCAACACTTACGTGAAATGTCTGAAAGTCTAAACATCAATGTGAAGTGGAATAATCTGAAACACGTCATTTTCCAAGCAGCAGAGGAAGCTTTGGGAGAAAGGAAGAAGAGAAAAATAACCGTGGCCTCAGAATATGGAATGAAGACTTGGAAAATCTCATAAGGAAAAGGAAGAATGCCTATCTACAATATCTTTCCTCTCGATCACTTCACGATAAACAAGAATATAAAAGATCATCAGCAATAGTTAAGAAAGAAATGCGGCGTATGAATCGCCAGAGCTGGGAAACATTTCTTGGTCAAATGGAACATGATCTGCATGGAAGACAAACAAAAAGCCCACAAAATATTAAAACAACTTAATAAGAATGAGAAAGACAGTATAAAACTTAATTTGATTCCAGATGGCAAGTGGCTTCATTATCTTGCAAATCTA
>BLKR01009738.1:0-80820 GCA_011170035.1 Teleogryllus occipitalis
TCACGCAAACGTCTGAAAAGAAATTTTAAGCAGGCAAAATTCAACGTTTGCTTGTAAATGCATTTTCTTTTTATTTCAAATTTTCAATTATGGAAGATACACATATTCTAATATAGATAAATAAAATTCTTCTTGGTTTTTTCTTGTGTGGCAATATAACTACAGCAAAAATATTTACATATAGATTAGCAGTAACGTCAATAGGGAACAACCCTTAAATTTAAATGAAATTGCACGACTATGATGTAAATGTTAACAATTTCGTGACAGTAATGGCGTTTCCACTGAGGATATCAGTATAGAGAACTTTATGTAAATCTACAGGAAATCGCCAATGGATTGACAAAAAATGCCTATGAGGATCTATGATGTCAAAAATTTATTAATTTTTTTCTCAAAAACGTCCAAACGTCAGACCATACGTCTCTCCATCTGTGCGTCAAAATGAATAATCTTCCATCAGTCTGGGTGATGTCGTTGCTCCTCAAATTTGAAACTGATCCAATAACTTTTTATGGGTTCTTTACATGAAGTCCATAGAAAATTTTCACAAAACTAGGTGAAAAAAGTTCTTCTTGAAGTATATTTCTCGAGTACTATTATAAAGAAGCCATATGTCATATTTTCAATAAAACCTTAAATTTCGAAAATTTTAAAAGTTTATAATTGTTTCGTGCTCCTTTATTTACATAATTGAAAACAGATTTTTTTTGCGAATTTGCATTGAATTTGCTTTGTGCAAAACTAGATTTATTCATTTAATGCCGAATGAGTTAAAAGTTCTGTGACGTATATGAAGAAGTGCAATCGAACTTTAAACATCATGATCTTTAAAGTTTTTGAGAAATTTTGAGTGATATTATGACAAATGAAGCAATAAAAAAATAATATTTTCTCAAAAACAGCTCCAACTTTTTGCATTTTTTCTCGTAATAATAATCACAGGAATGTTGAAAATTGCAAAAGTACAATTTTTTTCGAGCATCTCTTACACATTTTATAGTCAAGACGAAGATTTCTTTGTTAAAGGGATCTATTTCTCAATATTAAATGTTTAAATCATTTAAAATACACTTCGAAATACATGTAGTTTTCATTTTAATTGACAATATGATTTTTGAAAACGTGTACAGGATTCACTTCTCCCCATAGCACGTCACATAGTTTTTAACTGTTTTTGACGTTAAATAAATAAATAGTTTCTCCGAATGATAAAGAAATCTTTATATCGTTTGGAGCACAGCTCGTAACACAATAATCCGCAGCATACGGGAACGTGTGTTATTCGTGAATCCAAGTACTTGAGTCTCTGACATATATTTTTGCTTAAAAATGACGAGAGAAGAATACACTAGAGTCATTGTCATAATGATATTTTCATCTAGACTTTTGAATCAAAAAGGAATTAAATATATGATTTTTTCGGACTTCTTATTCTTCGTTTGGTTAGGAGTTTTCCAAGTAATCACGACGAGTAAGCGAGATTAAAATTGCAATATTACAATATTTTGTAATCGTTACCAATAATAAAAGAAAATCTAATATGTCATTGTAATATCAATATTTTTAATTCCAACTTTGAAACAAAATGTTCAAAGAAAGTGAGTGGTGAATGCATATATGGTTTTAAACCATTTGTTAATTTTTGTTTCTAAAAATTGAAGTTTCATTCGAATATCCGATTAAAAATCTCGATAAAGATTAATAAAGATTTTTTAAAAAAGAGAATGTAAAAACGATTCTCGTTAGGTAGAGAGAGATGAAGGAATTAGGGAGTTGAAAATCAGTTTATTTTTTCTAATATCCTGTCTGAATCATAATTAAAAACCTTTTTTATATTTCACGTGGGTTCAGTTTACAATCTTACTCTTTCTTCTTCAGGGTAACTATTATGACAACAAAAAATTTAATGAAAAGTTAAAGGAAGTACTGTTTTATGCATAGATGTTAAAAGACAGGCCTCATGATAAGGTATGAGGCGCTACTATATGTCAAAATAAATTTAAGAGTCCAGAATCTGGAAACTGGATTTAAAACAATAAGGCATTTGTTTTCATGTCTATAATCACAAGACGAAGAACGCCCGTAGCACGCGCAGAACGAATACACAACTGGAGGGTTTGCGTCCATCTACTACTATAGGCGTCGACTTAGTCGATATTATTTGATTACTGTTGCAAAAATTTAAAGGTGGTGTATGCAGTACATAATTGATATGTAGCTAACCGAACACCTGTCGCATCTGCTCATTTGAAAAGCGGAAGATATTTTCTGGCGTCGCAGCTGAGTTTCACGGACATACTAGACGTGTGGATGTTTTCAAACGAATCAACAAGAGCTTCTTTGAGCTTGTATGTAGCATGGCATTATAATGTAACACATCACATCAGGAATCTTAAAATGATGTGGACCACAGAACCGTTCAGAACATGTTTTTTTTATCAAGGGTACCATATACCTGCCCTTGATTTTCATACTTTCGATGAGCTATCGTTTATTTTTATTTCATATTTTCCTATTGAATGAATGTTCTCCGTGTATTAGTAGTATTAAACACTTGAAATATATTTCTAATAGAGAAGACTGCCCTTCGGTAAAATGTAGCATTTAACCGCAGTTACATTGAGACAACTAAACTTTAGATACAAAATTGAATATTACAACAACAAAAATGGGACAATTCAAAAGTTAGACTTGTGTAGTTTTGTCCGAGAAAAAAAAAATCAGAAATTTCACGGAATCATACACATTCACACCTACTTCCGCAGATCATATTCTAGCAACTATTACACGAAAGGTATTTACAGTACTGTGATTTTGGATAGGTCGAACCACGTAACCGTGTACTTCCCCAGCGCCTTGCGACGAGGATTTTGACAGCAGCTCAGAGAAGTCGTACAAGCACTGCCCGTCGCAGCCCGGCCCGCCTTCCCGCCTCCCCGCCACCTCCTCGCGCAGCCCCAGTGAAAGCGAGTGGCCTGCGTGCGCTGCGAAACCGCGTTTCGGAGAAACCATCTTCCAAGCACGCGTCGTCCCGCGACCCGCGTGGCGAAACGGGGCGAGGCCGACGTGCGAGGACACGCCCTCTCCGCGCCTTGCCGCAACGTTCCCACATGCGCCCCGCCGGATGCTTCTACGAACAAGACTCGCAAAGCCCAGCTTTTGAGATAGAAAAGGAAGTGGAGAGCTTTAGTATTCCTTAAAACGCTCTAGGATGAAGGGGAAATTTTCTGTTGATCAGCTGCAAACAAAAGGTTCTTTCCAGCGTATTCTCGAGTATTATGAATTGGACAAACAAACCGGGGAAGTTATATCGAGAGTCATTGAAAGCCCGTACTAGAAGGTGGGCCTTGAACAGGTTTTCAGTCACGTTTCTACTCTTGCAGTTGGTGAATGTCAGAGCAAAGTTTCAAGGCCTGTGGAATGGATTTGCGTACTAAATAAAACTCCAATTGAAATATCGATTGATCGATATCTATGTTACTAATTTCCAATGCGCACAAAAGAGAAGAAGATTATTATTAAGAAAAGTATGTAGCCATCAGCCTTCTGAGAGCGTGTGTGTATTCGTTAGATGCCAGTTAAGTTCTGAGATCACATTCTATATGAAATAACTAATAACTTGTGGTGCCACAACGACATTTACTTCCTTGCATTATTTCTAAATTTTACAATTTCTAGAATTGCAGGGAATTTAATGAAAATGAAAACTGCACCGTTTTAGCGTCCTTTACTCTATCCGAGAAAAAATTTAAACAAATATGTGGATTCGTTTTCAAGATATTTTATACATTGCAATAAATCGAGGCGAAAGTTGCGCGAAAACTACTTGTTTTTTCAAAAAACTGCACGTCAGAATTATTTAAAGAGCTATTTTTTAAGAACAGATTTTACTTCAGAAAAAAGTCTATCATCAATGGTGTACTTTTAGAGTTACTTTTTTTTGGAAAAGAGAGTTGGCTCAAAATAAGACCACGACCACTTTTTTGTTTTCTTTGAAGTAAAATTAGTCCATACGACAATTTTTTTAAAAAAATTTGAAGCCTATTTAAAAAAATAATAGTTTAAAAATTATCTACATATCACACAAAATTACGTGAAAATTAATAATATTTTCGAAAAAAAAATTCTTGGCCATATTTGAAGGTCTGTCATTGAAGAAAACAATATATTGAGAAAAAATCTTGATCTTCAGTACTGCAGTTGAAGAAAGTCGCCGAAAACATTTTCCACTTTGAAAATTTTGAAAACCTAGAATGACAACGAAAATTATACCTGGTTTTTTTTTGCGTATTCTCTACGCTATTTGAGGAAAAGTTTAAAAAATGATAGGACTTTTTGACAAAATTTTGAAAACGTGTTTGAGAGTTCATGTAACGCCTCAATTATCAAAATATCCGTGGCAAACTCGCAGGATCGCGATTTTGTTCAGTTCGATTGGGGAATATCAATTTTGTAGAATATCATCTGAACAGTTTAAACGTTACCCTTGACCACAGGCAGACAGACAATTTTTTTGTAGTCAATCGATTTTTCGGTATCAAGGTCCCATAAATTGTGGATTCGCAACATGTAGTAAATTATATCTTCTGGCAAAGAAGTAATTTACTACATATGAGAACAAGATTTGTCTACTTTTTCATTACAAGGGTCCTGCAACACGATTTTTCTGGCGAAAAAACACCGTTTCCGGCCGCATTACAATACTTTATCTTTACTAAGTACGTAGTAAGGTAAGAAAGTAATACAAAAATTCCTAAGTAACAGGGCATTTTGCGTAATCGTAAACAACCATCATACCAATCCCAAAGCAGTAATGGCTGTATTACTCCCAAGGACGAGCACTTTCAGGTACACTTTTCAACTTCCTCGTAACTGATATCCTAAAACTACACAGTTAAATTTTCACAAGTAGCTGACGGCACTGACGACTCTCATCTGGGAATTAACTCACAGTCATTAAAAACAAAATTCGGCATTAGTTAAACCTAACTGAATGCTGGGCATCCACATTCTATAATTTTCCTTAATCCACTTAAATTGCTGCGACATGTTCACACTCAAACCCTACAACCCTCCCCCTTAATATCAAACGATGAACAAATAAACTGGTACTCAACACATAAACCAATACGGTATCTAGGATTAAATATTATCACACACCTAGATAGGAAACAACACATTTACATAAAAAAACAATCAAATCAAAATGACATCACATCAACTAAAATCGCTATTAAACAGGTATAGTAATTTGTCTTACAATACTATACTTATAAAAATCTACATTAAGACACCTACTGCTGTATGCTTGTCTTGTGCGGATAAATGCATCGAAAAGCAAACTTACACCAAATTCAAATAATCGAAAATCAATATCTTAGGAAATCAAATACACCGTAGTATGTTTCAAACAAAGATCTAAACAAATAGTTTATCCTAGAGCAATTAATCCAACACATCATTTATCTCTCCTGATTTATTAATGTCTTATTCAAATATTCGCCCTATTCAAATTCACACTGAAAAGAAAACCAACCCGCTGTCCATGAATAAAAAACATTTTTATTTTATATGATTATAAAAAATTTCCTGAATTGGAATAAAAGTAAAAGTACCTCAATTAGTGCAGTCGGGGGAGAGTTATAAGAGGCTTCATCTTGCAAAGATGAGATAGAAGGTTTTACACATCGAAATACTTCTGAAAAAGTTTTTGTTGTCAAAAACACACGAAATTTATGTAAGTCATTTTTTGTTTTTGTTTTTAGTAATAACTTTTTAATGGTTGATCTAAAAAATGGTTATGTACAATTTTTATAGATCCCAAATTATTCCACAAAATTTTTCCATAAAATACCTGTTTTTCTAAACCAACCCCTAAAGAGCTAAGAGGTTTCAAAATTTCACTACATTTTTCTTTTCTTTCTGAAGTTCCTTTAAATTACGAATGAACACACTGTGTATTTGTGGGTCCCAGAGATCACTATCAATGAATTGCTATTGTTTTAATATTTACTAATAATATCTATAACTAATAACGATAATTGATGTAAGTAAACCGTGTTAGAAGGTAGTAATTATAGTACTACCACCCTTGGAAACACACCCACCTGTGATTTCAATCTCAGTAAGAATTAAAAAAACTTCATTAAGAACTAAAGTAATTTTCCAGCCATTCATTTATAATGTTCCCTGGAACCCATAAATCCTGCGTAAGAGTTTCTATCTGTAATTTGGAGAAACTTCAGAAAAATTGGAAAATGTAGTGAAATTTGAAACTTCGTAGCTCTCTTTTAGAAAAACATTTCATGGAGCAAATTTGTGATATTAAACATTGTACGTAACCAATAAATAAACTTATATTTATTTATTGTTATTTCAATCATATTTACATTAAAACTATGTGTTCTCTCCTTAAGATTGTTACACCGAAATAATCATGAATACAGTTTTATTAGAATTTTTAAAGATTTTTTCCAAATCTATCAGTCAATGCGTATCAGTCTATGTAGAACAAATATTGTTCATAAAACGCATAATGAATAAATCTATTCAATTTCCTAATTGAAATATTTTTAGTGTTTTCGTTCAGACTATTAAAGCAAAAATAAAATACTTTTGAACACATTTCATTACAATTTTTAAAATAGCATTTTTTTTAAAAAGACTGATAGAATAAATACGACAATTAGAAAAGACAAGTTAAAACAAATGTAATTTTTATTGGCTTGCTTTTTAAAAATAATATAGTTCAATTATATATATATATATATATATATATATATATATATATATATATATATATATATATATATATATATAGAGAGAGAGAGAGAGAGAGAGAGAGAAAATACGGATTTTTTTACAATTCTTCGTGCATACCGTAGAGTCTCGATTGTTCGAGTTTCCCATAAATCTTAGTTAAATAAGACTTACCAAAAAATTAATTAAAATAAATAAATTTATTTCCGGAAAAATGACCGAGAGATGAAAAATTTACTACATCTGTTTTTCATTGTTGTTTGGTGGGTTCGAAGCATTGTTGTTGGACAGGTGCGGTAGCATTGTTGTTACGCCCAATCGGTCAAACAACAATTAGCTTACTTGTGCAGATTGCAGTTCGTTTAGTTTGGTTCTAGCACGCGCAATTTAAGTCACCTTTGAAAGATTATTTTAATTTAGTTTATAGAATCGTTTTTCCATGATGAATTCTACAAAAAGGAAAAGGACATTCAATTTCATTAGCAGTGAAATTAGAATTACTTTGAAATTTAAAAGTTGTGCTTATACTTTCATTTTAATAAATTAATCATTTTCGATAATTCGAGTTATCATTAATTCGAGCTAGGCCCGGTCCCGTCCACCTCGAATTACCGAGACTACTGTAATCGTATAAAAATTGTTATGATCAATTTGTCTTTCCATGAGAAATCTGATGAGCTATTGATCACATTTGTGGGTGACTTAAGTCACCTAAAATGGGTTTTAAATGCTTCGAATAGTTTTTGGAGACATGTGATGAATTAAATTAGAATTTTCTGGATGGATCTGCAAAAAACAAAAATTTTAAAAACGATCAGTTCCCCATAATGAACGAGACAAGACGCATTTAATGTCACATATTTGGCTCGATTGGTGGAGTTGAAGTGTTCTAACCGTGAGTGACAGACGGACAGAGGTTACTCGTATATTTTACAAGGATAAACAGTTATGATTTGTGTTACAATGCCCTGTAACTTTCGTAACTTTGTCTCGCACAAAGAAAGTTCTGAGGGCCTTTTGTTTCATTACGAGTTAGTTTTTTCTCTGTCTACATGTAGGTTTTAGTCATTTTCCTTGACTAAATGAATACATAAATAATTAATGGTATAAGCATTGCTCATAAATTTGATCGGAGTAGCATTAATATTTTTAATTGCAATTATTTCTCTCTCTTCTCAAATATCGTATATCCGCGTATTAGAAAAGATAACGAAGCTCTGTTTTCGCTTTGTAACTCACAAAGTTACATGATATTTAGATTGCTGAGGTCAAGGATTCTGGTGTGCCGACATGCTACGCTAGTTGACAGTAATCGTGATGCCAGTGCATCGTTATTGAGCACATCTTTTCGTAGAAGATTCATTGTTCATACGCATAATTGAATATTACTTACATTTACGTAATAACTCCTTTAATATAAAACCAAAATGCTTAGAGAGGGAAATTCGTAGCAAAAGAATAATATATTGTATGAACTGTTGAAACAAATTGTTAAATTCAACAAATTTCTGAAACTATCATTAAAATACAAAGTGATTGTAGTATTTATTAGCCAAGAATTCCTTTACAAAAATATTACAGTATCAAATTTTCATTTCAATAGCCGTTCGTATTTTATAATGTCGGCCCAAAGTAAAAACCACGGAAGTACAAAAAGTCACATCTGAGAAAACTCATTAAAGACTCGATAATATAAAGTAAAAATTTAAGAAAGCAGGATTTTCACGTAGAGAATTGCATATTAATTAATTACATATTATGGAACTAATAGACATGCAATTCCACACATGAAAAATCACGATTTTCCGTATGCAAATGAACCTTCAAATGCGCTGCTCTCAAAAGCAACTTCGTGGTTTCGGTGTGGTTTCGATTATACGATTCACTATATCAATGGTTTGAAACGAATTATCTCAGGAAAAAATCGAACGAATCACGAATTATCTTAGCATAATATTTTTTTTAAACTCCATTATACCTTTTAATTCTGACCTTAAAATGGTTTTTGTTTTATTGTCATGAAAAAATCAAGAAATTATCAATATCAGAAGTGAAAGAAGCTCTCTTTGGTTACATTACATATCATCCTCACAACAAGAGAATGTTTCGCATTATACAGATTTTGTTCGAGTCTTGTGAAAAGTTGTGAAATGCATGAATTGGCGAATTCAACAATGCATTTCACAATTTGTCAAAGAAGCAGAAACAATGATGCTCCGTATACTGACTCACTGAGGTCGTAGGAAGAAACGGTGGGAAAATATGTGGGATGAAACGAGATGTGTACTGTTATTCAGGAATGGAGAATCCACAGAGGTCCGAAGAAATAATGGAAGCAACCTGGCGAGCAACTTGGACGAGTGTTTCCAAATCACTCGTAGTGCAGGATTCGGATTGGATTATAACGTTGTGAGAGGTTGATATAAATTGATGCCTTGCTGAGATTGAGCGTAATATACCACGCAAATATTCATTTTAATATAGTAATAAATTCCACACATTGAAATCTGGCATTTGGTGGAGCGAGAGAATAGCTGTTTGCACTGAAAAATCTTAACTTATGGAATTGAATAATCTTAGCTGAAAGACCGAGTAATATCAATTGAATCAGCAACTGAAAAACAATTTCACTGAAGTTAATTTTGAGTCTCAATTTCCTTACTTTTCAACAGCTTTTCTTCAAGTTCTTTCCCTCTACCTGAGGTCCCTAGGCCACAACTTTCAAGCCCCGCGCCTTATTCTGACCCATTCATGCCAGAACAGAATGTTATCGGCTCCTTAGAAACAGCGACCAGAGATTGCAGAACCTTTGTGTGAAAGGGGTTGTTAATTTTAAAACATTAGTCAAACTTTAGCATTGTGTAAGAATGTTTTTAAATCACGAGCGTTAGGCGAGAAGACTGAGGTTTGGAAAAATCTAAGTAAAGTCTGATATTGAGATTTTCACGAATATTTCAAATTATAAAATATCGTAAAATACTTTGTAGACGTATATGGGTTGCTTCAGAATCGACACTACTCTGGAACCCGGCTTCTGTGGCATCTGACAGTGGTCCCTAGTCTCCTACGGAAATGGGTGAAGACTCAAACACCAACCGAAAAAGAAGTTTCTATTTTACAACAATTTCTTTCTTTCCGTTCGAAAGAGTCAACATTTTGGTAAAGTTTGCATTCATAGGTAGGGCATATGGATGTTCTCGCACCAGTCTAGAGAAAGCTCGAACACATGTGAATATGGTAGAATCTTCGGAATTGTGTATGTTAAATCAGTGAGGTAAGAAGATGCTCATGAAAAAAAGTTTCACGTTTTTTTTTTCAAAAACTGCGGTAGTTTCCAACTTTGGCAGTGCTATGAAACGTCATGTGAATTATTCTTGAAAACAGAAGTAGGTAAGTTTTAATAGATCAACCTGATTCTAAGCAAACCACGGGAAACGTACAAAGCAATCCTCATACTAAGGAGGAAATAAAAACGGCATGGATTTGGGCTATGACTTGTTTTGGGGAGAGGTAAACGGCTTAGGAAAAGTTGACCGCGCGATGCAGTTGGTTTACGTCCATCCTGCACCGGAAAACAGCGAATTTTCCACAGAAAAACTCTTATTGCCGGGCTCCAGTAACGAAAAATAGATAAATGTTGTTCATATGGGTAGTGTATTACTTAATACACTATGTAGTCAGAATCCATGTTTTGTGGATCCTTAGTACCGAAAAGTCGGTTGACAGCAAAACATCTCTGTCCGTTTCTCCGTGGTCAACGCCCCAATTTTCTCCAAAATTGACATTCCTCTATCGATGAAGTCGAGGTCCTCTGAGTTTGAAACGGATGATTTTCGAGAAGACTTTACATGAAGCCTTAAAACCATTTTCAAAATTTTCTCCAAAATGGCTCTAAAATTTTTATATATAATTGTCACCTTTCGCATCACCTTGTTGGACGCAATTACGCTCGGAGATATGTTCCGCAGTCGTAAAGAAATCCAAATCGTGACCATGTTACTGCATAACAATGCTCTAAATCATTTGATGAAAATTCTAAATTTCTAATTCTTTTATTAAAATTCTAAACGTGTAAATTTTTTTTATTAAATTTTGTCCTCGACTAGCGTGACCGACGCTTAAGAGAATGGAGCCGGTCTCGTGTTCGCCCGCAGAGCGGAATGCGGCGGGGGTCTTAGCCGAGCGCTGGTGGTGCGGCAGTTATCGCGCCGCCGCTATCGCAGTGCGTTGAGTCACGGTGTCATGGGCCGCTGAGTCAAGCTCCGACCGCGCCAGCCGCGCAGCCCGGCGCCGCACCGCACCGCTCCGCTCCGCACCGCACGGCACTACACCACCCCCTGGGCACGGCGCGGGGGGAGGGATGGAAGGGGCGAGGGAGAAAGTATCCCCGGGATGGAGAAAGGGTCGCAGAGAAGGTGAAGGGCCGGTGAGAAGGTGCGGTTAAGGCAATCGTCTGCAAAACTCGCTCACAATTTCAGCTTACGTATTTGATTTTTGTAACAGCATTGGAGTATGGAGCTCTGTGGGTCTAATCGTCGCCAAGTTCATTATTAGAACTACTGCCACTAATAATTCGATTTCTACATGTTCAAGTTACCCAGAAAAAATCCTTGGGCGGAAGATTCACTTTCTTGTTTTTCCCCACTAGGAAATTGGAAGCAGAAATTAAACTATACTCAAACTACTATAATATTTGAAGGGCTTAATCGTGAAAGAAATAACCCTCATCATTGTATTTCCTGAGATCCAATTTTTTGGCCGCTGCCGCCCGTTATCTATGAAGTGATACTCAAAAAGTGTAACTTATGCTTCATAGTATACACCCGGTTATTGTCATTTTTATGAAACCCGGTTAAATCCTCTTGATACAAAATGTTCACTCTTGTATCTCGAAGACGTTTCCGTATGGGGGTTAACATTTTTTACATTCGATCTCTTCATTATTAATATCACTTCATCAGTTACTTTGGTGATCGAGAACAGACGGTCAGGTATGCCTATACAAGGGATTCCCAACCTTTTTTCTTTCATCCACCTCTTTTAAGAGAATGTTTGCTTCATCGACCTCCTCACATTATCTCTATAATATAGAGCAGCGCTGTCCAACTGGCGGCTTGTAGACCGTAGGCGGCCCGCAGTGACATTTATCGTAGTCTGCGAAAGGTTATTCGTCAAACGTGAAAGTCCAGTGCATCCACGTCGGAGGAGAACGTTGCGCGCCTAGCGCACGCGGCCTGTGAGGATCAGCACCCCCTTTAATGTAAAAATAGAATAAGTTTAGATTCAAGGATATTTTTAGTAAATTGAGAAATTCAAAATCATTCCAATGTGTTTCAATGCGTTATGCATGGTACGGCCTGAAATCAGGCATGGTTCCATTCCCTCTCCCCTTTTTCACAGCAACAGGGAAAACTGCCGATGCCACATTGGAGTGGCTCGAGTAATAAACATTTTGTCCGCAACCGAATTAAAGATTTTAGTTATGGCCCATGAGGTATTGTAAGTTGTACACCCGTGATACAGAACATCCACAATCATGACACAAAGTATTCACATAAAATGCCTTAAAGACAACAATTTCCATATCCAATATTCTCGTAAATATCTCGATTTTCAAGTACCGATGACGCTTCGGTTTCCGAGTAACTGAGTTTTTAATCTTCATTGTAAAAAATAGTTACAAAATGTTCAGAATTGTTTAAGAGCTTGCCATAACATTTCTCCAGTGCGTATTGTGAAGAGTACTTTCTTGAGCGAAGAGTATCGTTGTCAATGCTTAGTTATAATTTCTTGAATTTTTTAAACATCCTAGTTCCTAAGGTTAAAAATATATACGAAACAAGAGGAGCAATTTTGTAATTTATTATTATATACTTTGTTGCTTTATTGAGAAAACGTTTACGTTAGTTTTTATTTTTTGTAATCAATGGGATGTTGCTTATTCTGATAAGGTTCGTATTCAGCTATTGACACCCAATGGACCCCTTGATATTCATTGACCCACTTAAAAATTTCATCAACCACCAGGGCGACGATACATGTTGACTCCGTTGGGAACCACTGGCTCATTCTATGTCTAAATTCCAAAGGAACCACATACTGAGTATTGCGTAACTTCACGGCAATGGAAATTCACGGTACGAATGTGTGAATTATTAGCATTATTCGCTTTGTGAATTTTATTGGAAAGTAACTGAGAAAATAGGACACTTATCGTTCTGAAAATTGAAGAACATCCTCATAACGAGGAAAATGTGCTTCGCCTCGCAAATTGCCCGATTTTCCTTATCACTACAGGCGCTCTCAAGTTGCAGTGCGCAACAACAGCAGTAGCCTGCTCCGCACACTGAAAACTGCGCCCAGACTTCAATAAAAAGGCGCGCACCTATAGTCTTCGAATGTTGGAATATTTGAACCATGAATACTTATACAATAAATATTTAATCAGAAATATTTAGATTGCGTATTATTATTATTATTATTATTATTATTATTATTATTATTATTATTATTATTATTATTATTATTATTATTATATTAAGTCTGATATTGTCAGTGCATAAGAAAAGTGACGCATTTTTAAAAACTACCTTTTAGTAGAGTGAAGAAATATATCTAGAAAAGATTATTTTTACCACTTTCAAAGATTTTTAAAACATAATTCACAGATTAGCCTGTTTAAAAAGCAAAACACTGTCACTAGATGCAAAATATACAACTTTGCTCAAGTTAAAATTGTTCTCCTGCAAAATGGCATTTTTTATGCAATATGCCAATTTCCTTGGGAACAGATTGTGCCTATAAAATAATTTCGTATTAACCTAATTTTGTGTTAAATTATTACTGTTTTTACGATTAATATCATTATTAATGTTATTACTTGATTTTCTCCATTGTCTACGACATTAAAAATCAGTTTGATGTCTGTGTCATTCCTTTTGTTCCAAATTCTCTTAGGATGCCTCTATAATCAGCCGCAATTAGTCGTAACTCTATTGAGTGGACGAAAAACCCAACAATCCTATTTACGTCATTTTACAGACCTAAGACCCATTTTTTGCTGAATTATTACATTCAGTTGGGGAATAAACCGGATTCAATAACGATTGATATTGCTGTAGAAAGTCTATCACTTTTGTACTGTACAATTTCTATCATTTCCGTCACAGTACAAACAAAAAATGGATTAGCAAAAATGCAAAAATCAAGTCCACAGCAAAAGTTCGCGGTGACCTTGAAACCTAGGTGGTCATAATAAAATGTTCTTTAATTACATACAATTAGGCACAAACTCAATTCTGTATTGTTTCAACCTAAAAAGTTGTATAATAATAATAATAATAATAATAATAATAATAATAATAATAATAATAATATTAATAATAGAAATAATAATAGAAGTAATAAAAGTAATAATAAAAGAATTAATAATAATAATAATAATAATAATAATAATAATAATAATAATAATAATAATAACAATGACTTGGAGGTCGTTGAATTCAGAACTAATATAAGAAGCTGGATAACTCTGCGATGTAATGTCTTGCAGGGAAGAAATGTTAACTGTTACATTTCCCAATAAAAATATAAAGAAAAGAAACTGAATTGGTTTCTAATACTATTTCATATAATTAACAAAATAAATTAAATTACTATTGAATTTATGATAGGAAAATATCAAGGAATATACATGTATAAAAATAATCGTAGAAAATTAGAATATAAAAGACTTTCAAATCATTATAAATACACATTTAAGAAAATGCTATTAGTGTACTCGTTTCATCAAAGTACGTATGTTCAAAGCGAAAATAATCTGTATGTTTTTCTTTTAATTGAAATGTATCATCACTAAAACTAATACATAAATGGTGAAAGAGAAATGTGTATCAATGTGTGTCAATTGAAACCACAAATGACCTCAATACTATTTTCATGAGTTTGGTAAATGAACCCAACCGTCTGGTTGATATGACAAAGGAATCGCTTACATTATTGAACCCATTATTAAAGAAGCAAAGACACTTTATCTGTAGAAAAAGGGAACTTCTCCAAGATTCATTGGAAGATGTCACGAAACAGAAGTCAGAATTATTAATCCGGCAGAACAATCATGGGACGTGCGTATCAAAGATACAGCAGTACAACCGCGCCACCAACGCAAGAGTGTCACATCACGCAAACGCTCACAGTTTCAACTCGCGCATTAAAACACGCATATTTCCGCGCATACCTCACACGTGGATACGCACGCATATACCCAACGTAAAACCAAATAAATACATTCAACCGAAAGGATGCACGCACGTTCGACCTAACGCCGACGAAATAAAAAGAAACGCCACCGAACGGCCATCACGCATACGAGTAGCCAGTCGCGACTGAAACAAAGCCGACAGCGATACATAACACCGGGACATTCGCGTGCTCTAGGCCAGCCACTCACACGTCACAGCGATCAAGGAAACGGACTTATCCACGCCACGAAGCGGCCGGTGTTTGGCTATTTCCAAAGGCCGCGTGCATGTGAACTGCAAGTTTGTCTGCCGCAGCGAAGCGCTCGGTACGTCCTGCGTCCCGCCCGCGGCGTCAATTGGAGGTCGACATCGCTCTCGCACCATCAGATCAGATCGACTCCCCCTTATCGCGCGATTTACCTACGCGCCCGACCGGCGTGCTAGCCGCCGCCACCCACCGCCGCTGACGCTCGTCGATCTGCCAATCGATACTGTCACTGGTCGCGCGCGCGGGGAGCGCGAGTTGGCGGCTGAGCGGGCGGGCGAGAACGGACGGTCGCCGGCCATTATTGACGCGATGCATATTCATGGGCGTGACATCGTGTCTCAGGGCTTATTGAAAAATTTGCTGAATGTTCGCGGAGCTAAGGACTGCGTTGGGCCGCGTGCCGATGGCCCGTCCGTCGACCGGCGTGTCGTTCTGCGCGCCCCCGCCGAGCTCGGCGGCCCCGCCCCCTTCGCTTTTTACAGGTGTCATTCCGCGTGAAAACATCGCCGCTGCGCCGCGTGACAGAAAGAGGAACGGGGCGCGCCATTTTATAAATGGCCACCCGCGATCGTCAACGAGCAAATAAGAGAAAGTGAAATCGCTATTGCCGCTCGCGGACACCATATGAAACTCATCGACAGCGGGTTTGGGCAGCATCATAAGGGTTGTCTGGGTTAGCAAACGCGCAAATAAGTTTAACAAACACACTTGGTTTATCAACAATCTTACATATGTAGCATGAGCTACTGATATAATGATTAATATATACCTGTGGTTCCAAATTCACACTCATTAAATTAAAATTATCGTAGAACATAACTGGTTGTTATGGTTACCGATTAAAACTAACTACCAACTATTTTTATGCTACCTATGATTATCATTCCTTGAGAGCGAATCACGTAACTCTGTATAAATTTAAATCGCAATAGTATTCTATCTGAAAATTCAATTAACGAAAATAGGGGAAAAAATTGCGTTTTATTCTTATACCACTCGTCTTTACTACTAATAATAAAACGGAATATTCAATGTGTGTACAGATAAGTAAGAGATACTTGATAGACGCTTAACAATTTTTCTGATACAAGCTTCAAGTAAGATATGGTTCCACGTGGGAGAGTTTATAGGTTTGTGATTAAGACACGAGACCTGTCACGTGAACGCATTTGATCAATTTAGTACATCCGTGTATTTTTGTTTTTCATACCGAAAATTTTACAACCAACACACGTATTTATAAACTACTATCTAATCACGGGAATTCTGGCAGACGTACAATCTGCTTGCAACTTCGTTTCGTTATCTAGTAATATTACCGTCGCAGTATTTTGATATGTTGCGATGAAGATCTGCGTACAAAATTGGTTTAGTGATAAAAAAAACCGCAATTCCTTCTTGTTTTAAAAATAAATTAATGATTTCGACATTAAAATTTAAGATTATTATTATTATTATTATTATTATTATTATTATTATTATTATTATTATTATTATATTATTATTAGCAAATCCTAGACGGTAATTTGAAACAGTTGAAAGCTTAACGTTTCTAAATTGCTAGTAACGCATTAGGAAAGCGAATTCGCAAGAAATTGTATGATAGTATTTTTTAAAGTAATATCAAAAAATTTAGGTCACCACCCATTTTGCTATTTTGTTGTATGATTGCAATCAAAACTTGCAGAATATACTTTGGACATGGCTTGCCTCACTGGTGGTCGTTGAGTGACAAGTGAGGCGTCATTGCCGGGGCAAGAATTCATAGACGAGAACAGTTTGTAACATATTGAATTTTATTCCAGATATGCTCCGACACCTGAATACCCAATTTACAATATTAACAATTACGCGACTGTTCCTATATCAGGAATTATCCGATTCTTCTACATCTCCACATTGCACTGCAAGAGACGTAAAGCGTTAGTTCGTATTTAACGCACAAGGTTATCAATTCCAGTCAAACTCTTAGGAGTATCCGATGGCATACGCCAAAAATATTTTAAAATTATGACATATAATATATACATATAATTATAAATTATTCAAGCGGTCGCTCGTCTTTTCAGTTACATCTCTAACACTACATCAATACTTTATAGATTTCCCAGCGAATCATTAATTGAGTATTTTTTATGTGGATATAAAAAGTTATAACGTTAGTGTTATCGATATTTAATATATTTACGTTCAAAAAGATCATTTTATGATATAATGAACACGCTGTATACACGCTGTGATTTTATGGGTTCTGACAGACATATGTTAATAAAATATCTCTCGTTAATGGTAATGTAATTCTATTGTGAAATAGGGGGATGTAATATCAATGTAAATTCGATAATTTTGTCATTTACTATTCTTTCTTCTTGTTACGAATAGGCTGTTGCGTTTCGGCCATGAGGCGACATTCCCTTGGAAACCTGTTCAAGAAAACGAGACAACTTATTTCAAAAGTCTATTACAAGAGAAAATGATAAAAAATAGTCATGATTCAATATTTTTATCAATTAAGTAGAAACATTCTGCTTATTAAAAATAGTGTACGTATTGACTGTAGTGAAGCATGGTAATTTATTTTTATTTATTTACACAGGTTTTTATAGAGTCGTGACGCATTCTCGCACGTTTCAATACTTTTACGCAATACTGAATAATCTTTGAAATATTTTCTGAAACAATTTGAATGTGGTAATTTGTCTTTAAACGTAGGAGGGCTGTTACCGCTCGCATACTGATATTTAACTTGCTCTAGATATTTTATTGGTGACCGACTTAAAATCATGTATTCCTCAAACCAACATGCAAACGGAAAATTGTCCTTAAGTAAGGTTCTCATTGGTTCGGCTGCCAATTCATAAAGATTCACTAACCCCTTAATACTCTTATCTCATTTAACACTATTTTCGATTGCTCACTCCCATGGTCCCACGCTCGGGTTTTATTTTTCAGCAGTCCACAGCGAGGAGGAATATTCAAGAGACTACTATGGCAGGAGAATGAAGCCAACACGAGTTATGCACGACGCCAACTATCGACCGAGAGACGAAAGTAATCGAACGGATAGATTGTTCGCGGTCAGGTTAGAGATGCGGAGGGGGCAGGATATGAGACGATATCGCGATAGTGATTGGGGAGAGGACGGAAATTAGGAAGGCAATAGGAGTGGAGATGGCTATGGGAATACGAATGAGGATAGGGTTGGGAATGAGAATCGGGATGGGAAAGCGAATAAAGATGGGAATTAAATAGGTGAGAAGATAGGAATGATGATAGGGTTGCGAATAGGGATGGAGATGAGGACGAGAATGGTGATAGAAATGAATACAGACATGAGGTTGCGAATAGGATGGTGATGGTGATGAGGATGTCGATTGTGAGAAGGGATATTTATTTATTTATTTATTTTACGTCAAAAAACAGTTAAAAACTGCGTATGACGTGCTATGGGGAAAAGTGAATTGTGTGCACATTTTCAAAATTCTGTGATCCCTACACTAAGTCATATACTACTTAAATTTTGAATTTTTGAAGGGGAGAAAAAAACTCCCATGTAATAAAATCTATTTTCAATTATTATGATTCTATTTCAATTACATGTAACAAAATCTATTTCAATTATTATCAAACAAGCAATAAATTTTGAATTTTGAAAGGGAGAAAAAAAAACAAAAAAAACTCCCATGTAAAAAAATCTATTTTCAAGGGTAAATAAGCAATAAATTTTGAATTTTGAAAGGGAGAAAAAAACAACAAAAAGGGAGAAGGCCCTAAAGCAGGGGGTGACCAGCGCCGGCTGCTCGCACTCTTCCTTCGCTCCCCTCGCTCGCGCGCCCGCGCTTCAAGCGGCCCAATGCAATTTCATTTCGAATGAACGACGTCTCTTGACAGCGTTGCTTACCCTATCCATTTGGAGCGCGGCCGGCGCACCAGACACTGAGGAATGCGTGATGAAAGGCGGCCAGGAGGATGTCGCGGGAACCGTGAGCGGCGAAGGGGGGGATGATAGAGGACGCCTTCAACATAATAAAATTGAGTCATTGGGGGTAGTGTGTACGCCCACCTACGAAAGATTAAAATGTGAGGAAGGAACATGCAAACTAGAGTAGTGGGTTGTGTGTGTGTGTGTGTGTGTGTGTGTGCGTGTGCGTGTGCGTGTGCGTGTGCGTGTGCGTATGCGCGCGCGTGTGAGTGTGAACGTGAATGTGAGTGGGGGGGGTGATAGTTGAACTGGCAGGTGGATTGATTTTGCAATAATTATACAATCTAATAAATTAACTCTTTTCAAGAATCTCTTCTGATTCATTTTCCGATTTATCCTTTCAAAAATCAATCCACAACTGATTAATGCAAAAGTAGATATCCATTGCTTGCAGCCGCTTAACGTAAATTTTTAATATTTCACTCGTATATAATGACAAACTTCTCCCCTAGAAGTACTTATATTTTATAAAAGAAGAATTTTATTTTCTTCAGATGTAGTCTTCATTACATTCCTTGTAGATATAGTGATTCTTATAGAAAACGATTCACGTATCTGCACAATTCTTTACTCCAGTGCATACACTTAACTTTTGACGGCAATAAATCAATGAGTCGGAGACGCAGCCCCGTGCGGAGTGGACAGTGCGTGATGAACGATGAGCGATGAGCGATGAGCGACGTGGGGCGAGATGAAGCGCTAGAAGAGACTTTGCTGCGGAGTAGGCGCTGGGAGCGCACGGGAGGGGGTTAACGAGAAAACTTCGTTGCTCAAAAACCGTTCGGAGCTCAAATTTCTTACCGGTAAATAAAATGATTCCTTTATAGTTTTAGACCAAAAATATTTATTCTAAATTATTTCTTCACATCTTACTTACTCTCTTATATTAAACATAAAAGATATCTCGGTATGAGAGATCAAATATTAAGAATTTAATACACATTTCTTAACATTAGGTTTTTGGCATTCGCATTCTCCTTTGCCGGGTCTCTGAAGATAGCTTCTAATTCGTCTTGTCGTTTAATGTAACCTTTGGAAAGTCTCGATAGAGTTCATCAACAAACACTTCAAGGAATCACTCTATTTCGAGGCTTATTGAAGAGTTCACGATGAATGGTGAGCAATGAACAGTGGGCGTCAAAGCAGAGAACAGGGAGCGATAAAACGTTGCACCCTCCCGCTCATCACTTCCGTGGAGGGTTGGGGGTGGGGTGGGGCAGGGGGCGCTCGGACGGGCGTGCTCAGACCGGCAGTATGTTCGCACATGCTCGCGCGCCGTTCCACCATCTGGGACCGTGTGTACTATTTGTCTTTCCAATAGCATTAAAACTCCGGGTGCTTATTTTCCATTTGAAACAGAAACAATTTTGCAATCAAAATAATCCGCGTGTAAGGACAGCTTAGGCGACAATAGCGCGCTCAGTGCGCCCGGATCGCTTTAATGAAGTGCAGGCAAGCGTGAGGGCGCGAGGGGTCCACCCCCCGCCGCCGCCGCCGCCGCCGCCGCCCGCGGGCCGCCCCCGAGCCCCGGGCTTTGCCACGACAAATCCGCCGCCGCGACCTCACCCCGCGCGCTCGCCCCCGCCCCCGTCCGCCGCCGCCCCGCCCGCGGCCCGCCGCCGCGGCGCCACATACTGCGGGTCTAATTGCCCAGGGCGGCGGCGAGCGCCCGCGGCGGCGGTGGCGGCGGTGGTGGCGGAGGCCCAGGCCGGGCCACGCCCAGCCGCAAACACGGCGCTGGCGGGGGCGGAGCGGACGCGTTGGGCAACAACCGCGCGCCGCGCCGGCGACGCGCCCCGGCGACGCGCCCCGGCCACGCAGCGCGGCGACATCGACAGGGCGACGGCAGCGGGGCCCGGTGAAGGCGGTGTTGGAGGTGACGGTGGCGGCAGCGGGGGCAGTTGGGACGCGAGAGGCGACGGTTAGGGCGACGGCGGGGGTGACGGCGAGGGTGACGGCGAGGGTGACGGCGAGGGTGACGGCGAGGGTGACGGCGAGGGTGACGGCGAGGCTGACGACGAGGGTGGCGACGAGGGTGGCGACGAGGGTGGCGACGAGGGTGACGACGAGGGTGACGGCGAGGGTGACGACGAGGGCGACAGTGTCGATGACGGTGGAGGTGGTGGCAGAGAGGTCGGGGTCGGCAGGGGCGGAACTGACTGTGGTGGTAGCCCTGGTAGCGAATTGTTGATTGCCGGTGTCCATGAAATTGGCGACAGCGGCGGTGGCGATGGTGGCGCTGGCGGTGGAGGCTGTGGTGATGGCGGTGGCGATGGCGGAGGCAGTGGCGGCAGGGGTGGTGGCGGCACGGGTGGATGATGCGCGCAGGTAATGGTGGTGATGGTGATGGTGATATTGATGGTGAAGCTGGTGGTAATAGTAATGGTAGTTGTAATGATTTTGGTAGGGACTGTGGCAGCGGCAGAAGCAGTTTCAACGGATTTGACAGCATAGATGTGAGTGGTAGCTGTGATGGCCTCGACGGTAAAGTTGGAGGCGCTAGGTGTGGATAAGGTAGAGGAGAAGGACGAGGAGGGGAAGAGGAGGATGGGAGAGGAGATGGAGGGGATGAGGGAGTGAGGGTGGTAGTAGTAGCGGTAGCGGTAGCGGTAGCGGTAGTGGTAGTGGTAGCGGTAGTGGTGGTGGTGGTTGTGGCGGCGGCGGCGGTGTTAGACACCGAGGCAGGGGTGGAGGCGGCATGAGCGGCAGAGGCTCCAGAGGATAAAGATGGATGCGAAGGAAATGGCGGCGTCGTATGCGGCTTGTTGTGGACCTTAACGTCCATTCTCCGATGTGTAGACCTCTTTGGTCAGGAGAAAAGCAGTCATGTAATGAAGTAAAGAGGAAATAAAATACTTTGCTCATTTTCGTGATTCAGAAATGGCAGTAGAAGCATGAGTGAGCGCACCCTCAAAGCAAAGGAGGGCTACAATAATTTTGGACCTCTCTGGCGACTTTTCCCATTAAATTTTTTTAATTACAAATTCATAATTTACTAGTAAATAAATAAAATATAATATAAGGAGAATGAAATAATTTTATAGACAATTAATAAATATAATCGGTTTGATGTTGAACAAGTTACAGGGTTACCAGAGTTTGTGAAGCCTCTTCCCCAAATGTGTATCAAGTCCCTAAATTGATTGCTTAGAAAGGGTAGAAATAATCATAATTACAGAAAAATGTTTCATTAAGTATGGTTATGGGACCCCTTTCTAAATTTTCAGAGGGGGGGCAGGGTATCCTGTCCTTCAGTGCGCACGAATAAGTTTAAGCAAATGTAGGTGAGAATATACATTAAATGCGTAATCAATAGCGATTCATTTATTTGCGAATTTCGACGGTGGCGGAAACCGAGAGAATGAGAAGCTGTCCAGATGATATTGATGCGAACGAAAAGAAATGCGTGGTAAGGAAATCGATGTGTGTATATGTATGTCGCAGAAAAGGGTAAACCAGGTGATATGTCAGTCAGGGCGGCAATGAAATGGAAGTTGAGCCAGTAGAAAGAGTTACATGGGAACAAAAAGGAAAGGCGCCGAAAGAAGTGAAAAACACAGATACGTACACAAGACGTGGAAGAGAAAGAAGAATTTAGAGGGTAAACACAGAAACAGACGGATACAAAACAGAACTAAAATATCAATGGCAGCGTTGTATACCAACAAATACAGAAGGAAAGTGATGTAACAGATGGATCACAGGCTAAAAGCAACGGTTGCAATCTTAAATTATGTTGTGCAATCTCTTGGAGTGCTATTAACCTAGGATATCGACGCTGGTTATGACAGGATAGGGTGAAGGTGAATATAAAGGATATCTAATTGGTGATAATATCGTATGCAAGAACAGAAATAATCATGCGGCAAAAAGAACACAACCAAAAGTGCATTACGTAAAATCTACCTGACGACGCAAGATGAGAAAGCAAACTCAATAAATGCAACTGTAGAAAAGAGGGAAATTTGAGCACGAACGTCGAACAGCGCTGGAGATGAAGGAAGAGGAGATGCGAGAGCGGAAGCAATACGAAACGTGGCAACTCCGATGCAAAAGCTGGATGCGATGCGTGCGAGGGAAAGCGGCGGTAGAGGTGCGCGAAAAGCAGGCGAAGGCGGAAACCGAGGCGGCGCCAACGTCAACAGCGTCGTCGGCGCAGGAGCGGGGCGGAGTAGCGTCGACGACGGCGGCGACGACTGCGGTGGAGGCGGCGACGGCGACGGCGACAGCAGCAGAGGCGGAGGCGGAGGCGACGCCGGCGGAGGCACGCAGTCGGTATGGCTCCAGCAGCGGGCCGAGAGAGGCGGGCGGCGCCGTTGCCGGCTCCAGCGTCCCTCGCCTGCGCCACGCTGCCTCTCGCCGCGTCTTGGAGTCGTCCTTCTCTGCTCGCTCGTGGCGCCGTCGCCTCCGCGCGCGCCTGCCCCTGCCCCTGGCCCAGCCCCAGCCCCAGCATCTGCCCCTCCCACCGCCACCGCCGTCGCCTCGGGCTCCCCGCTCCCTGCTTCGCGCTCCCCGCTTCCCGCTCCCCGCTCTCCGCTTCCCGCCGCCGCCCGCACCCCTCGCGCCCCGCCACCGCCGCCGCCACCACTCGTCCCGGATTTCCCGGAGCTCCTGGCTCTGCGCACGTTTTAATATTTC
This sequence comes from Teleogryllus occipitalis, assembly GCA_011170035.1. Taxonomy (NCBI): domain Eukaryota; kingdom Metazoa; phylum Arthropoda; class Insecta; order Orthoptera; family Gryllidae; genus Teleogryllus; species Teleogryllus occipitalis. Next base: position 23,891 of record BLKR01009738.1, read on the forward strand.
ACTTGAAGCCTTGTGCAAACAGACGCTTTGCTACGATATTAGAATATTCCAATCTCCAGAGATTATAGGCTCCGTCTCTCTCGCGCCGCCGGCGCGCGCGCACCCTCTCTCTCTCTCTCTCTCAGCAGCCCCCGGTGCCGGGGTTCCGCCGCCTACCCGCGCGCCCGCGCCCGCGCGCCCGGCGAGTGCCCCGCCGCCCGCCGCCCTCCGTCCTCCGCCCTCTGCCCGCCGGCGCCGCCCCGCCTTCCCGCCGTCCCGACGGCCCCGCCGCCGCCGCCGTCGCCGCCCGCGTGCGCCCGCCCCGGCGCTGCCTTTCTCCCGCTATCTCGTGTATGATTTATTGTTAGCTGGGAGGGTGGCGGCCCAGATAAGAGGCAGCGGGGAAGACGCCCGCCCGGCTTCGCCACCGCGCGGAGCGGAGCACAGCAGAGAGGAGCGGAGCGCAGGGGAGAGGAGAGGACGGCGCGAGGGCGAGGACGGAAGCGCCGCGAGGGCGCGGGGCGCAGGGCTGAGGAGAGGCTGCTGGTGCGTGGGGCTGCGACGGCGCGTGTTCGTGGCCCGGCTGGTCGCGCTGGCAGCGGCGCGCCCTGGCGCCCCACGAGCGCACGGGACGGTTATCTCGCCGCCTGATATCGGCCTGGGAGTATCGATTTCAACATGCACGTGCCTCAGGCCTCCTTCGCCGAGGGAGACAATGGTCTCACTCCTCGCGCACACCTTTGAGTTCTCCTCTTTGGTTTTTCGTTCCTTCATTCCGTTTATTTTTTCTTTCGTTTTGGATTGCATTTTCTTCTTTCTTTCAATCCCTCATTACTTTTTTCCTTCCATTCCCCGCATGCCGTTTCTCTTTGTTTTTTACTCTTATTATTTTCTTCACAATTTTATTCCTTCCTCATTCGTGTTATATGTAATTTCCTTTACTTTGTTTATTTTTCGTCCTTTTTCATTTATTCCATTACATGCTCTAAAGACGAACCTTTCCTCTCTTTCTCACTGTACTTTCATTTTCTCAAATTGTCAATATCTTCAGCTCATTCAGCTTTTTCATATTATTTTACTTGTTAATCCAATTTCAATCATAATAATAGTAATAACAACCTGCAATGTGATTCAGTGAACACCATAAAACGTGTGAAGTTAATATCTGCATTTGTTTTCCTTTGTCGCATGAGAATGTGTTTATATACATAATGAATGCGTGTATTTTCCTCACATTATAAATAACCCACTAAATTGACGTCAGCACGATCTACCACAGATATCGAACCTTTTAGTTGCCACGTAATTTTTTTCCATATAGGGGTTCAGATATACCACTCAAGTCAAACGCATTTTTTACGTTCTCACGTTCATGAATTGAATTGAATTGGCCTTATTTTACGTGGCGAGACTCAGGCCATAAGGCCTGCTTTTCCGTCTGACCACGCAAATTTCGTTACACTCCTTTCACCAATCATGTGAAAAAGAAGGTATTACTTGGGCGACGAAACAGGCGATTTGAATTTAGCTCAGAGGCATCATTTGGGCTTGAGGATCTTTTACATGCAGTAAATGTACTAACATGGGGCAGCCGGCTTTACTTCCCCTCCGAAAGAAGGCGTACGAAGAATTTTTTCGCCCTTAAAAATCCACGTCTTCGATCGGGTTTGAACCCGCAAACTTGGGTATAGTAGTCCGATGCGCTAACCGCTACACCATTGCTGCCGCGTAACCGCTACCGCATCGCTTCATGCTGGGGTCTTGGAGTATAATTTCTGTTTAAGACAAGAAAAGGGTCGCAACAACTGAATTAGAATGCGCCATTCCAAAGGCACGTTTATTGGTGCACTAATTTCCAAATCGGCTGAGGTGTCTCAGGGCATCAATTGATGTCACTGCAATGCTCCGATTGGGGAGGTCCTAGGGATCGAATCGATCGGTAGTTTTCCGTGGTTTCTCCGATATGACACCTTGCGAATGCCGGAGCAGTTCCCTAACAACCGGACCAGGGACCGCACGGGATCTTCGCTGTCATATCCTCACCCCTTACTTACACACACACACAAACACTCACAAACATTACATTACCTCACATGTCGGAAGATCAATCGGGAGCTTGGATCCTGTCCCGGCTGGGGTGGGGCGGTGCCCCACTGTTGGGAAATACCAACAGCGTACCTGGTTGTGTACCTGGTTGGGGAAAACGTCCGCAAGCCGACGCGTAGGTCGGAGCCGGATTTCACCATCCAGCAGGGCCCGTGATAAAAACATGCATCAGACTTACGGGACTAATGACCATAGTTGTTGACGTGCCGGAAACACGAAATAATCAACCAATCTACAACAGTGAGACCTCTCTCAACTGTTAGACGAGGGGGGATCGCTAACGAGGTGAGCTCAGTTGCAGCTACCGAGGAATTGAAGATAACTCTGGATTACTGTTCAATGATTACGTGTTCGATGTGTACAGGGAAAGAGAGTTCTAAAGAAAAGCGAAATCTTCGAAAAATTCTGAAGAAAATCTTCGACTCTTCAATGTTAGCAGCACAATAAGAGGTGATTTGCTTACTAGAGCATTTTGTTTTTATAATATTGAAAAGCATTATATACAGAGAAATTGGTTGAAATCGAAAATTCATTGTTTAGTAAAAAATAATGCATTATAAAATCTCAATGTCTTGAATTAACATACTTAGTTCAGTTGAATTCTTTCTTTTATATTTTTACTCCTTTTTTGCAACACAGAAGGTTTGATTTGGTTTGGTTTGGTTTGCCAACGCAAGTGAAAGGATTCAAAAATATTCTACTTTTTCATGACGGAGTGCGTGCATGACAACCCCCCCCCCAATTAATAAACATATTATCAAGATATTTTAGACATTCAATAATGATTATTGTCATAAATATATTTAAGGAAATAATAACTATAATGATCCATCAAATTCTACAATATATTAGAAAAATTTCGGAACGTGCTTCTATGTACTACTTATATCAATGGTATATTTTGGTTTAGTGTATATGAATGACACAATAACAGTTTATTACTTAATAAACGAAACTTTAAGATGTAAACATAGAGGAATAATAAACAATATGAAATGTTTTGGAGAAATTTTCTCAAAGATTATAAGACTGTCACGGGTAGGAAAGCCTTAATCAAATTATACGAATCGCATAAAATCACTTGTCTCTGGGTTAATGATCTATTTAGTAAGGTTTTTCCATTTTGTGAATAACTTTCTATATTTATTATTTTCAATTTATGTTCATAAAAGGGTTTTATTGCTATCAAGGGACATTTTACCCAGTGTAATTTATCGCTGGCATGGTAAAAAATTCCTAATTTTCAATTACGATCCGATAACGAAATTTAATTAAGAAATTAACAATCAATAATTGCTTACATGCGAGAAGTTCTAGTAATGATGCATTCTTCGCATCAAAATTAATAACATCTGACATTTTGAATTGAAAAAAGTGCTCAAGAGATGAATCATATATGGCTATTGAAGTATACATATTCCAAGATATCAACGATACATAATAATATTAAAAAATTATCACCAGTCGCCCTAAAAAAATCATTCCGTTACTGAACTATCCCATCCTCGGCACTTTTCTAACACTATTATTTTCTATATACATAAATACCACGTACTAGGGGCCATAAACTTGTGGATGCGAAGCGCCGTCCAAAAATTGTAGAAAATTGTCTTCTTCTGAGGAACATCTTCACAATCCGAATTCGGTGATTGAAGACTAGTTCGCCAACCAAATGTGATTCGATCTGTGGAAACAAAAAAGGCAAATATTTGATTATTTTCCTTAGTTAAACAAGAAATACAATCTGATTCGCAAGCCAAAATGTGAAGTCTCATAAGATCACGATGTTATTTATTATATGTAATTGAATTTTCTGAGGTTTTAACAAATAAATACGTTAATAAATGGTACCTTAAACATGCTCTATGTATATAATGAAATTCTAGTAATGTACTTAATTTATAAAGAACTCAGATAACATTCATCTTCCCAAATTAAGTTTAATACGCAAATTTTTTCAACAATTCCAACTCAAAAACGAACACGAAGTGTTTTATACGTGATTATTTCTATGCGATTGAGATTATTACTAATATTACTAAAACTATATTTCGTACTTAGAGAAATACTACTATGGTTGCAATCATGCAAATCCACGTTTCTAGATACGAATAAAAAACATTCCACACAACGTAAATGGAAATCGGGAAATAGTAAAAAAATCTGAGTGTTGAAAACTCAAGTGCTTGGTGCGGAATATTCGCCAGTTCAAAGGAAACATTTATTCAATTCCCAATGAAATATTTTTCACAAGAATTTGTTTCCCTTTTTGGTTGCATTATTCCACAAGTTATACACATATGCAGCGAGTTCTCAAAAATTGTTTGAGTGTTCTCTATCAAAAGTTCCTGTTACAAAACCTAAAACTCCATGAATCCATCAGAAGTAAGCGCTCAAAGTCATTAAGTACGAGAACAGTTTTCAGTGCAAAGTACACAGCTCCTTCTCCTCGGAAATGAAAAAGTAACTTTGTTTATCTTGAAATACCGGTCTCTCTTCGCACACTTCTCACTTTAGTGTCACAGCGCCCCTGTTCCGCGTTCAGGGCGCTTGTTCAGGATATGAGAAATTTTTCATTTATTACTTATGATTCATACACTTACATTTTTATTTGTCTTCATGTCTTCATGTTGTTATTGTTTGTATTTACATTGTTTTAAATTATAAGGAGATAAAGTTGCACGTGGAAAGAAAAGTTGAATATGAATAATGACATTTTTCTGTTAAAGGACCGCATATATTTCTACAAACTGTTGGAATTAAATCTGGGCACATGGATACAAAAAACAGTTTTTCAACAATGTATGTTTAACATTCCATCAATATAAAATATACAATTTAATTTACTTTTGAGAGTGGAAAATTAAAGACGACATTTCGGCCAAAGAATCTGTTATTTCTGAAAACAGACGGAAAACTCCTCAGTATATGCATTCCTTCACATTACGTCTATGCTAAAGGCCAAGGATTCACTATCGTTGATTAATTAACGGTTGATTGATTAGCTTATACATATCGAAAACGCAAAAAAAAAGGATTAAAACCACGTAAAAACATGTCAAAATTACTAAATTCAAACGTCGTGCAAATTCCATAACGGATCCAAGCTTTGTAAGATGCAGTTATGACGCTAAGCTAATAATTCAATAACCACGTCTGTACGTAATTATTCTTTAATTCGATAAAAAATAGAATTTATACATACAAAAATACAGGCAAAATCACAATCTTCGTATTATAGAATAATGTATACTGAATTTAACCGAAATGATGAAATATGGGCAGAGTAACTAACTCTAAACAATTCCAAAACTATCTTTCTGAAGGCAAATTAAATGCAGGGCTATCGATAGAGCTATTTGCTGCAAACATTCAGCCGCCTGTCGAGTGGGCAACAGCGAACTCGGGACACAAAAACCGCGAACCTCGTGCATCGTACCTCTTTCTGCACACATAATTACAATGTTTCAATAAATCTCCCGGCGGATCACCAACAAAATTGATATTCATCAACGGTTTTCATTGCCCAATTGAAGCTTACCGTGACGCCACGAGCACGTGTATAATCCCCAGATTGTAAAGTTTAACTACAACTATTCATTTCAATGGACTTAAAACTCCATGCAGTGGCGATAATGAGATTGGTTACTGCAGTAAAACGAAAATACGCGATGCGCTTACGTGTTGGCAAGCATTTCAAGCTGGTATTCTCGTTTAATCAGGATAACTGCTTTTTCATTTGCACCCGTGACGTTTGGAAATATCCACTCCCTTTTTTGTGCCAGTTTCCGGGTTCAAATAATTCCATTGCTCGTTAATATTACTGCATCAACTGATAAGTTTTAGCCAATAATGAATCAATTTTAAAGATAAATCTCTGCAAGAAGACGAGATAATCAGTGATCAATTACAAATGACTATGATCCTTGTGATAAAATGAATACCAATGGATAAAATACTATTTGATTACCAAGATAAAAACGAAATAAAGTAGGAACATGTATTAAGAAAATATTTATCTCAGAGAGCAGCTTTTCAATAGGAATGTAACAACAATGGCAATATCTCATAAGTTTGAATATAACTTTTATGGATGAAAGTTATTTATGTAGTACAAGATATCGTTTCAGCATGTTATTGGAGTTCATTTTCTAAGGTAGAAAAAATATTCTTTAATGCATCCTGTTATAAAGAAGCACCTTATGCGCATTATTCACCCCAAAAAGTTAACTACATGTCTTAAACATGATTTGTTCAAATAATATATTCAACTGTAAGATATATTCAACATCACTTGTAACCTCACTGCATGTAAACAACACAGTAAGGTTATGCGTATCGCTCACAGACAGTATCCCTTCACGTTGTTGCCCCTTAAACAAATCTCCAGGTGACTAACACGCAGAATTTGTATCTCTATTATCGTTTTTCTGCAATTCAGTCAAATATTAAACCGGATGTTAAGTTGATTAATCGCCCTGGGCCTTACTTTAATTAAAGAACAAGTAAAACATCATCCTACGGGTAAAACGCTGGAGTCACGCATAAGCACATTAAATCGTAACATATTCTGTAACTATTTGAAAGATACTAACGCGAAGAATAAGTAGGAATATAAGAGGATAAAATGAAAAGCTCGGAGTCGAAAAAACTCCCTATCTCGGAAATAATACGCTCGAATCAGAGCACAGACAGAAGGGCCGTCTTTCCCAACGCGAGGGGCCGACAGGGGCACAGGGGTGCATGGGCGAACGCCACCATGCGATTCCACTCGCGAGCGGCGCCCGCGGCCACGCTCCACCCCACCCCGCCCCGCCCCGCCCTGCCCGTCCCTCCTGTCCCGCCCCGCCGCGCCCCTCGCCACCCCGTCTCACGCACCCTCTTCGACACGGAGCGAATAATTGCGCGCGGCATACGTCTGGCCCTGCAGACGCCGCCCGGGCATCCGGGGGATCCCGAGGCTCCGCTTCCTCCCCCTCTCCCTCTCCCGCTATATCTCCATTCCGCCTCCGCCCCGATTCGGCGCCCGGGGCAACGGAACGCTGGGGCGTCCCGGGCGCCCGCAACACGTTCGCAGATCTGCTCTCACAAATCCCAGCGACCCACACGCGTCCCCCGGGGCGACCCCCTCTTCCCATGCCCCCGCCTTCGCCCTCGTCCTCGCCCTCGGCCTCGCCCATAAATCCTGCACGGGCCCCGCTTGGCCGCCCGCCGCCCCCCTCCGACGCCACAGCCGTCGGCGTCGATCCCGCTCATCACCAAGACGCCCCTATGCACAATCAATCCAGACTGTTTACAGGGCCTTAATGACGGCTCGGGACCCAAGGAGGGAGGGGAGGGCGGGGTGAAAGGGTGGGGGAAGGGCCGGCCCTCCCTAGCGCACCCCTCCGCCACATAAGCGCAGAATCCTCGTCGACCAGCAAGCACGCAGCGATCTTGGGCAAGAAGAACTGAAGTGGCTTGGATTGTTTCTTCCACCTCTATACTTAGAGTATACTGCCGTTGATGAAAGTAAAAGACAAATTTGCGAAAAAAGAGAAACATTTCAAACTGTGTCCTGACAAGCTTTCCTCTTTTAACATGTTCTTTTGAATATTTTCTTCATTGTTGAGTAAACGCATACATTGCGAAATACCTAACAAATATTATTTGCATTGGTTCGTCTGATGCGACTCCTGTTTATTTGCTTTAAACAAATAAAATGTAGAGCTTGGGTCAGTTATAAGATAAGTCACATCCGCCATAGCTAGCCTCCCGCTTCTCGTAAAATTTAATATCTCGGTTTTGGTGTGTCTCATCTTGTTACTGTCCCAAGCCCTTCGTGAATATGTACAACTCATATATGCTAACAAGATAAGCCACACTTTCACCAAAATCGAGATATTAACACTTACGAATAGCGGGATACTTGCTGTGGCTGGTGAGACTTAACTTATTACTGCTCCAATGCTTTCAAATCTATTCTGTTAATAACTTTATTAGAAATAAGATGTGAGTTAGAAAGTATTTGTTGTAAATGAAAATAACAAGCTAACAACACATTCTAAATGTTATGTAATTATAAAATAATTAGGTTTGTTTTGACTTCTATCATCACTTTGGTAATAAATTATACATTAACGCACAATGAAGCGTGCTTCTTCCTGAAACTCAATTGATTATGTCAAAGTAAATTATTATTATTATTATTATCAAAGGACAATTTTTATTATCCCCATGAGACTGAAAAATTATAAAAAATTGATGGCACATCCCGTATTCAGTAGAACATACATTATGTTAATGTCGGCAGGTCTAGGGAAAATCGAAAACTCTGGAGAATCGATATAAATGTTATTGGTTCATATGTGTTAATTGAAGAGAAAATTAAGAAGAAATGTGTAAAAAATGTTTATTTTAATTTCCAATGTTACAATGAACATACAATATAATCAACATTAATTCAGTTATTACACTTTTATTTACAGAAAAAATTGAATATTTTTTGAGTATGAAACGTACCCCAGATAATTAATGTTCCACTGTGTATGTAAAATATCATGCGATTCCCTCGAGCAGAATGATATTAAATGCTAGAATTTGCCGGAGAGGATGGGCGGTGGGCAGGAATCCGCTCTAGGTGCAGCGCGCGTGCTTGCGGGGTGGGCGGGGCCACGCCGCGGATAGCGATGACGCCGCGCTGACGCAAGAGGAGCGTCCTTTCCGGGATGCTCGTGGCGGGCGGAGCCTGCGTTAGCAGCCACCCCCGCCGCCCACGCGCCTTCCGCCCTCCCCTTCACCCCTTTACCCCCCACCCACCCCACCCCGCCCACGGCCACACGTGCGCCGCCCGCGCACGCCGCTCCGGTCCTTCTTCGTTTCCGCTCCGGACCCCTTCCCGCCCACGCCCACGCCCCGCCCACGCCCAGGCACGCACTAGCCTTCGCCGCGGTCGCACTCCACGTGCTCGCGTTTGTCCTTGGAGACTCCCCGGCTTCGTATTGTCCACTTTGTTCGTGTTCCTTATCCAGCTTTTTCTGGTTTCTTTCCGTTTGCTTTAAATATAGCCTCCTCAATAATAATCTTCGCTTCTATACTTCATCCCTCGAAAGTTGTCATACATCTGCGATATAATGTGAAGTAGCTCTGAACAAAATATCTTGTGTATAAGTCTACTTTTACTGAGGGCTAAAAGAAACTAAAGGTTTTATTTCGGCAATAGATATTCTGGTACTTTTGAGAAATCATGCTGGATTTGAACACACAAATTTATTTTAGTTTAATATTTTAAAAAAAATATTGAAAATAATTATAATAATTAGCAATCTCTTAATAGACACTCATCCAACAAGCAATCATTTTTGGCAATAGCTTTAAAGATGGATCGTTATGTTTATCTCAACTGCGCCCACTCGAATAGGACTCAACTACTATTCCCTCAAAATCTCTACTGAATCTAACGACCATTAATCGATGAACAAATTAAATTAATGCTAGCAAGCACGTGAAATATCCATAAATCTTCTTCTTAAAAACCTAGACCCGTGCGGTTATATTGCAGAGAGTATCAAATAGTCAATATTTTTACATAGATTTCGAAACTGCACGTTTTTTACCACTCATGTTGCGGAATGGGGATATTCAGAAGAATTAACCCTCCAAAAGTATTATTGAAGGATCAAAATAGCTCATTTTTTAGACTACGGGTTGATAAACACAACCTGAAGTAACTCTGAGGGCCCAAAGACAAGATTTTAAGGGCGTAGGACGCACTGCTTTCGAGTTAAACAAAATAAATGCGCCAATAAGAGTGACGTGTTTTGCGGATTCCATGTCTGCTTATTTACATATAAAAATGTATCTAAAAATTCTACATTTTTCCTCATAATTCTGTTTGATGCACCCGTGAGGGGTATTTCCCTATCCAGTAGTAGCACATTTAGGGGCGTTCAGTGTCTATGTCGTCTTTAAACCGTTTTAATATTCATCTGCACAGAGCGTCTTTGGTCGTTGTTGGTCCATATTGACCAAAGTTTACATATTCTAGATCTTTGGCCGTCGTACCGCGCCCCCATTAATTAAGTAATGCCAGGTCCAAAATGTACTCAAACCACGTAGAGTGAATACTCAGACGATCTGAACCCTCAAAACTGTATTAGAAAATCTAAAAATATTTAAGTTTGTAGATTGAATTGAATTGGCCTTATTTTACGTGGCGAGACTCAGGCCATGAGGCCTGCTCTTCCGTCTGACCATGCAAATTTCGTTACGCTCCTTTCACCAACCATGGGAGAAAGAAGGTATTACGTGGGCGACGAAACAGGCGATTTGAATTTAGCTCAGAAGCATCATTTAGGCTTGAGGATCTTTTACATGCAGTAAATGTACTAACATGGGACAGCCGGCTTTACTTCCCCTCCGAAGGATTTTTTCGCCCTTAAAAATCCACGGCTTCGATCGGGTTCGAATCCGCAAACGTGGGTATAGCGGTTCGATACGCTAAACGATACACCATCATCGTCGCCTATTTTGTTGATCATAGCGAGAGGAACGTATTTCAACATTATTGGTGTCGCGGGGACTCAGGTGTTGCTAGTTTGTATGTATGCCTCCCTGTCGCCTGGATAATATATACATTTCTTCTTAAAACAGTTTTGAAAGCCACCAGGGGATAATTTTTTATTTGTTAATTCCAATTTTCTGGGGTTCAGTTCAATTTTGTGTTTAGGGGGCCAAACTTCATTTCTGCTTTATAAAAATAAATTAGATATTATTTATCTCTCTTTCAATTTCCTAAAGGATATTGATCTCTTTCCATCGGCGTTCGTGCGCTGAGAGTGGGAGATACGGGATGCACTCCCCCAAGACTTTCCAGTCCAGACTGGAATGGGACGAAAAGATCGCACGCGATTCATAGCCATTTGCCTAGGGAGCTGATCCGGCACTCACATGGAAGTGATCAGGGCAACGAATAATCCATTGTAACAATCTGCAGCAAAAAGAAACCACTGTAGCAATCTACCCAAGAATTCGTTTCCGGTCGGAATTACAAACACGCTGATGTTGAACTCATCAAACAAATTTCTGGCTCACAGTCAGGATAGAACTTGCGACGTCCAACTTACCGCCTTTTTCCGCCAGCTGGTACAGGCGTTGCTTTTACACATGCCACCACCAAAGGTGGTCCCCTCAGTTGAATATTGAGATCTAACCCTGTGCAAAGCGTAAGGACTCTTAACACGCCCGGTGTCCGAGATCGCTGAGGCAGTAGTGTCGTGGTGATCTCGGACCGAAGGGTCGCGGGTTCGAGTTCCGCCTGGGGCATGGTTGTATTTTTGTTCGTCCTTTCACCCCTAATCACCATTTCGTTTATTCTCCATAGTTACCATAACGTTAACGCCAGTAGAAGTCTCTAATGACCTAGAAGTTGATGCGACCTTAAATAACCAAGAAAAACTCAACGCGATTGGTAGAGTCACGTTGGTGTGCCGTGGTGCGCCGTGGAAGCCCTGGTCCTCTCCGCAGCCAGGTGTGCTGCCTGGGCGACCTTCGGCAACGGCCGCAGCAGCGGGCAGCGCAGCGTCCTATCGCGCAGCGTAAATTCCTATTCAAATTTCAATTAAGCGCCGCTTACGAACGCGCGGGCTCCGCGCGTCCACGAGGAAGTCGGCAATTAGCACTGGCCGGCGGCGCGGCGCGATGGGGCGGGGCGCGGAGCGGTGCGGTGCGGTACGGCGTGACGTGGTGTGGCGTGGCCCTCGCGGGAAGGTGGTGCAGCCACGTTTTGCTCAATCGGAAAAGAGTGGGAGTGAGGGGGTGAGGTCACTGAAGGTCACATATTCGCAAGTTTATTTACATTGCCAGATGTTTTTACGAGTCAGCCCGGAAAGGACACCTGGTGCGATGTACTGGGTTGCTGCTCAGAATTCGCCCAAAGGGACGTGTTGCGTTTACTTGAGAGTGAGATGGAACGCATCAGAAAACATTGATATTTCTAGATCATGGGCATGTGCCAAAGGGGGAAGGATAATCAGCCCACCACCCTCTCTAATAATGAAAAGAGGGAACATGGGGTAAATAGGATTTTGCATGGCCTATGTATGTTGTCCCGGCATCCTCGTAGAATCCACGAAACGTTCGATCAGAACAATCAGTCTCTACACTTTTTATCCCGACACAGGTCTGTTGTTCCGAGTTAGTTGGTAGATATTAATTCGTTCCCCTAATAGTAACATTTTCACATTACTACACAGAGACAATGCTTCTGTTAATGGAGAAGGTCTTATTTTACCAGAATGGAAAGCCCAAAGTCTTTTATTGCTAAGACCATTTTTTAAAAGCTTATGCTCAGTCGGGAGCCAATAAAGTCCGTGAGGGAGCAGTGAGAATGTTCTAAGAATTCTTAACGTTCCATTTTGTAAGTCGCTTTCATGACCTTCATCCCTTCCTTATAGAAATCAGTATTTATGTTTTGAAATAAAAATGTAAAGTAGTGAATAAACCGCATAAAAGAACCATTTTCAGATCGATAAAAAAATCAACAACTTACGCGATTTCAAATCTAACATAAAACCCATTATATACCTTGAATCTATGACGGACATACAAAAATAAAATTTGAAAAAGTCATTTATTTGTAGGGTTCCTAAATTCAGCAAACGTGAGTTACTAGTTTACTACACTTCAGCGCAAACTCTTGGGAAAAGTCCCTCTCATTGGTACCCTTTCTTCTCTGTCTCGGAATAAATTATCTCCCTTCCTTACACAGGAAGCGCCTTAGACATCTCAAGTCATCTTGTCTTTCCCCCGTGTCTCAAGAAACACCATTCGATCAATATTGGAAAAAATACCTCCATAAATAAACAATACTACAGAGCCTAGCGGAATTTTAAAGTATCAAGAGATGCCACCTTAAATCAATTAAGTTAAATCTTTAAAAGCTTATTTGTATAATATCTATTAATAGGTATTTTGAATTGGTTTCATATTAACAGATTAATAATTAATAAATGAAGGGAAGCAGTTTAAATCCACTTTTAATTTCAAGCAGGGAATGTCATGCGCCATTGAAAATGAAAAATTTGCAACTGAATGATGTTGAGATAACAAAATTTCTGGTTATCTCAATTCAATCAAACCTCGAATGGCTCAAATGGAATAGCCATATAAATGATTTGAACACTAAATTAAGTTCATTATCTTACACATTCAGAATTCTTTCAAATTCAGTCGGCCTCCTTGCAGCTGTAACGTGTATTTTCCGAAGGTATATTGCCGCCTGAGATATGACATAATATTTTGGGAAATAAATCGTGTAATACCCAGACTTTTCGATTGTGCAAAAAAATCGTACGAATAATAAAAGAAATACTGTAGTCGCAGGCCTCCGAGACCAGAGTCATGTAAATGCTCTGCGGGCGGGGCTGTGCGGGTGGCGCCGCGTTGAAGGCTGTAGTGCCGCAGACCCGATGATCGAAACGTCGGCACAACAGCCTTGGACGCAGGGTCACCCGGACAGCCAAGATCATTTTAATTAAACCAATACTATTCGCACGATTCATGTAAGCATCTCTTCATATTTCCTTGCAATACAGATATTTATTACTACAAAAAGCGTTACAGGAATCATGTTCATCAAGGGTCGGTATCAACAGCTTACTAAAGTAAATCCACATACGAATACTATACAATCTATGTTACTTTCCAACTCATTGCCTGATGACATTAAACAATTAAAATCGATAGCAAGTTCAAGAGTCAAGTAAATTTGTTTCTGTTTAATAATGGTTTCCACATAATCTGAGTCTGCACTCACTTATAAAAGAAAATTAAGATTTATTTTACCAATGATATTAATATATTACGTAATATTTGTACTATATAATTTTAACAGACTAAATGCGCATGTAACCAATAAACTACACCAATAACTCTTCTGGATCAATGATTCCCATCTCAATTAGGATTTTGTCCCAGTTTCCCTGATACACCGAGTAAATGCTGAAAAGTCCTCTTGTTTTGCTTCTCGATGTAAATGTATCATCACTACCCGCACGTTTTGTTGAGCTCTCTTCTTGAGAGTTGCGGTAGAAATAGAACTGGAGGGTGCGGGTATAACTAGGGAGCGAAAATTTCTAGTGTTCAAATGCTTCTGACTATGCTGTGTTGGTACTTTAATTCATCATTCAACTATGTATACTTAAATGTTGGGGTAGGGATTCTAGAGCTCAAGAAAATGTACACAGATTTTAATTTTCCCCCGTTTGTCACATTGACTTTCTTACTGTTTCTACGAAATAACTTAAATCAAGTGTTAATAAATAAATAAAAAAACAAATTTGGGATTGTGTTTTCCTGCGCTTAGATATTATTTTACTATCTTCATTCCTAAGACAATTTTCATTTAGACTAAAGCCTTCATTTAACATTCTGACAGAATTCCAAAATCAGAAAGGGCAAGACGTCTGGGAACATATGCTTCCTTCCGAGACCTTTGAGACGGTTGACTTACTACAATACAGCTCGACGATACGTCGACTTCCTCTGGCAGTTCACGATTTGTAATTATCTACGCTCTACCAGTTTGGCAGCGGGGTAGCAACTCCCAGTAAACAATCAGTGTTGTGCCGCTAATTCTGTCGTATCTACTTCGCAATTAATGCAAGAAAATTGTGATGGGATCATGACACAATAGAACAATTCTACAAAGGAAAGAAATAAGGACATTTTATATATCTAAATAAATTTCAATGGCGATTTTTTTTATTGTAGCACCAATTGTTTCGATCCACCACCGCAATTCCTTTTCACGACTTTAGGCTTGTGCGTACAGTGAACAGCCCACGCATTTTGCCTCCTAGGGTCCTGGCTCTGGCTGTGTGGTGCATGATATCGGCGACATCATTCAGGCAAACAAATTGCCATGCTCTCACTACTTTCTTGTGCTTCTCCAACTAAGTTCGGGGGATATATTCGTTTCGGAAGACAAGCGGTCCTAAGGTACGCGCCAGTGCTAGAAAACGAATGTAATATGGGCCACGGGATGATTAGTCCATACTACCCCTTATCACTGTCACATTAGGGTTTGATGGCACATTTTATTTCGACTGATGCACCGCCGAAACACTTCGCCACGATCTTCAGATGATACAATTATACTTATTTCCTGCTGCTCATTGTCACTTATTTCCCTTTTCATATTAGAAATTGTTTTAAAACTTCAGGCCATTATTATTACAATTTCGGGAATTGTTTTTAATATTTCAATACTGTTTCTTACATTTTTATTTTCTTTAATATGAGTTTTAACAAATTTCATGCATTCAAACTTTCCGTTTTCTGGTAACACTCAATCGCGATCAATGTTTTGTTTTATTTGTTCAAAATTACACGAAGGACAAAAATTTTAAAAAAATGAAATAATAATTTGAAAACAAAATATAGTATGCCCTTCTTGGTTCTCATTATTTACTACACTTTAAACTGTGGCATTGGTAAAAAGTTTCCTTTCAATGTGGTTATATTCCATAGAATAATAGAATGAGCAGTAATATGAGTGGTCAATGTAAATATTCTTCACTCCAATGAAAATAAGTTATTTATCTATTTACTTATTTTCTTTTAGGATATTTTTTTACATTTCACGGCAATTTCTTCATCATTATTAAGTCAGAAAAATATAGAAATTATAATAATGTGTGCAGTACGGGTTTTAAAAATGTAATAGTTCTTTTTAGAATCTTTTGGCATTCATTGGCGATCGTGACAATATTTCCCTGGTTTTAAAAGGAAATGTGTTGCGGAGAGCAGAAAATAGAAAAAAATGGGTGACAATTTTATTTAATACTCAAATATTGCAGAACGTAACAAAAATACTGGCAGCAGACACCCATTAATAAATGGTCTGTGCAAATGTTAAGCACAAACAGTCCAGGGAATCTAGAAAAGATTCGAGTATTAGTGTGTGTGTGTGTGTGTGTGTATGTATATATATACATATATATATATATATATATATATATATATATATATATATATATATATTGTATGGAGTGTTAGCTGACAGGATCAATTACGAAGAGCTGAAAAATGTTGGAATTGTCTTGAATGGGTATCATATCTGGGTACTAAAATGCGCTGATGTTGAATGGATAATAATGAGGGTAATTACAAGAATAAAATTCTTTGACATTACTGACGCGTCGTTTAAATTTATTTTGTTAGTTAAAACATTTCGTGAAGTTTATTTCACAATACAACGGGGGATATAAACTGGTAATAAAAATCATTCATAATAATTATTAGCGGAATATTACAATCAATTCATTCTAACATCTCTAATAAGACGTCAAAACCCCATCACCACGGAATGATAGTAATCCCTCAAACAAGACCAACAGTCAAAGGGATCCTGTATTCAAATAAATTGCCATCACCCCACCGCATACAAACGCGCACATATTCAGATATTCATATCGCGTATTCATACGAGCGGTCGCAGATGCGCGCGGTGTAGCCGGGGGCCGCGCGCGGGGGCGCCGAGTCGCGCAAGGGGGGGGGGGTCGGCGCTCGGCGAGGAGGAGTGGAGAGGAGAGGGAGGGTTCGGCGAGCCCGCGGGCCGGACAAGCGCACTTGCTCGGAGCTTATTGCGTAAGAGACTTAGCGGCCGTCAATCAACGCACAAAAGCGAGCGAACAATGCTCGCAGCCACGCCGCTGCCACGCCGCCGCCGCCACCGCCCGCGTCGTCCTCGTCGTCCTCGCCGCCCGCGCCGTTCTCGCCGTCCTCACCGCCCTCACCGCCCTCGCCGCCGTGCGCGCGGCACCTGGCGGGCCAGACGGCCATCTGGCGCTGCAAGACGCGACGAGACGCGGGGCGGCGGGGTGCGGGTCGGTGCGGCGCGGTGCAGTGTGGTGCGGTGTGGTGCGGTGTGAGCTGGGCGGAGCGGGGAGGGACGGGGAGTATCGGAGCCAAGCGGAGAGGGACAGGGAAGAGCGGGGAGATGCGGGGAGTAGCGGGGCCAAGCGGAGAGGGTCAGGGTGCAGCGGGGAAGAGCGGGGAGGTACGGGGAGAAGCGGGACCAAGCGGAGAGGGACAGGGTGCAGCGGGGAAGAGCGGGGAGGTGCGGGAGTAGCGGAGCCAAGCGGAGAGGGGCAGGGTGCAGCGGGGAAGAGCGGGGAGGGACGCGGTAACGCGCTACGGTGTGATGTGAACTGCAGTACCTGCCCCCGCACCGCCCAAGCGGAACAGGTGGATGCGAGGGCAGTGCAGTAGGGGGAGAAATGACATAGTAAGTGTTGAAGAACGACTCTTCCATTAACGTGACAGTGAAGTAAAATGTTTTATTGACGGGAATTCATCATTACGTGATGCACTTCTGCTTTATTGAAAACACAATTGCGTAAGAAATTCGTGATTAAGAATTCATTATTATTGTGATTCTTCGCACGAGCACTTGTAATTAATTGAGTGGAGAAGCGCATGCAATCGACTTTGGGGTATAATTTATAAAAGACCATCCTCATCTGGCCCATTATGTGACCCATTATTCACCCTGCCCTCTATGAGAGAAACGATTTATGTGTCCGGTAATAGTAAAGTAAAAAGCCCATCTAAGAGCATAAAGTCAAGGTTGAAACAGACTTCTCATATACTTCATTAATTGCAAACGATAAAAGTCATGAACATTAAGATATTTTTTAAATGAAAATTAGACTTACGCCATATTTTAAGCGTAGTTTGCTGTTCTGAGGGAAAAGTTTAATAAAAAAAAAGTGCAGCGTTTTGAGAAAATTTTGTAAAAGTTGTTAAAGCTTCATGCGAAGCACCCAAAAAATCAAAATATCCATTTGAAATTAGCAGGACAAGAGTTCAGGCAGAGCGGTGAGGGAATATCCATTTTGAGGAATATCATCTGAACGGTTTACGCGCAAGCCTTAGCCACGACAGACTGTCCGACACACAGTATACCGTCATCCAATTTGTCGGTGACAAGGATCCACAAAATGTGGATACTGATTGCATAATGTGTTAGAGGAAGTAATTTACTACATGTAGAAACAAGATTTATACACTTTCTGGATATCAGGACTCGACAATACGAATTTTTCCGTTAAAAATAGTCGTTTTTGCCGCTGCATTACAATACTGCCGTTATTACTACGTAAGTAAGAAGGACGGCGATAAAGCACAAAATCACCAAATATTCTTATAACACAGATGTAAAGTGACGTTTTTCAAAGTCAAACTTACTCAAGTCAGTCAAATGCAGTCCACTACTAACGATCTGCTATTCTGTAATTCTACGATTAAGTTTACATTTTTCTTTTCATAAAATTTCCATTTTATTTTATTTTCGAATTTCATTTAAAATGTATTTGACCGTCTTTTACTTTATCCATGGGTAGTGGGTGGGAAGCGCAAACGTTCGTCAATTAGAAGCAAGTATGATTCGTTGTGTTGTTGGATGTTTACAGGTTCTGTGTCCAGCCATTCCAATATAAATCGAATGAACTACGAGTCAAATCAAGAATATGATTATACGTCCATCTTTAACACAAAATTACCCTTTATCATCTTTAACTAAATCTGTCACCATTCTAAACTTTAAAATACAAATTTAACTTACGAACAAATTATT
Source organism: Teleogryllus occipitalis (assembly GCA_011170035.1). NCBI lineage: Eukaryota > Metazoa > Arthropoda > Insecta > Orthoptera > Gryllidae > Teleogryllus > Teleogryllus occipitalis. Next base: position 42,594 of record BLKR01009738.1, read on the forward strand.
TCTCATTGGAAATCACTTCAATATCATGTTCAATATCAAAATTTTGTCTAACAACGAGAATGGTTTCATTTATAAATTTCGTTAGCATCTGTAAGTAATTAAGGCCAAGTAAATTTTTGATCATAAGAAAATAATTCGTGGTTGCAGATCTTGTGAAAAACAACAGGCATGGTTATAACTCCATCCATCCGCTTATTAGGTTTTTTAAGCGGCAGGATACATATACTATACTTCCTGGAGCTTTTTTTGCAGTCGAAACCTTAAGTTCAACGCTTATCTCTATTATCATGATCCTTAAGCTATTATTCTACTCATAATATTAATTTATTTACATTAATTAACTGATGTATATGTACTTTTACCGATATATTATTATTAGTGTATTGATGATCTTCGCTTTATTTATTTGTGAAATACATTAGCAAGTGACATCATTTCAATTTCATTTAAAAAATTCGTGTGATTGCTCCACACCGCTATTACAGAAAAAGCAGATTTTAATGACATGTAAGTGCAAAAAGTCTTCATTGTGTAATACCTTAAATCTTATTACCCTATACCTATTCATACCTTCCGTTATAAGCCCCAGGGAAATTTATAAAAATACACACATTTCTATTAACGGGTACAATTATACGCTTATTTGTGTGCTGACAACTATCTTCTCATGCAAATATGACAAATCTTAACGAGTACCTTACATAAAGATTCAGCGTGATAACACGATAAAAATCAAAGTATTTTTTTTCAATCAATTTCAAAACTCGTTTCTCGCGATGAAGTCTGGGAAGGAAAAATATTGCAATCGAACAACTGATTTCAAGGAGTGGTAGCAATGGAATCTGGATATATTTTCACTGTAACATTTACGGATATATTTTATCATTCTTCTTTAAAGATATCAATATCCTGTAGTGTATTAATATGTTTGTCATTGTAAAAGCAATTTTAACATAGTAAATGTTTAATGCGAAGTTAATGAAAATATCGCTCACTGCAAGGTATTCAAAAATACTGAAATTGAAGTGACCCCATTTTATTTTACAATTGTTTGAAAAGTAGTTTCATTTCAAAAAGTTGTTTCTTTTTGTTGTACAAAGCTCGCACGATAAGAAACAAATTGGAAAATAGATTATTATTATTTTTATTATTATTATTATTGATATTATTATTATGTTGTTATGATTTATTATTGTTATATTACTGCATAGTTTATAATTACCTTATTATTAAATTAGGTGAACATACCATTGAGTCACAATGCTATGAGTTCTCTCGTACATATGATGAATGTTACGATCACAAATCAAATTAAACAGTACTCCTTAAGTAACTAGGAAATTGAAATACGTACTGGACATGTTAAGAAAAGTCAATGTTGCCAATGAAGACATTACAAACAAACAACTTAGATACTATTTATAACTTAAATACTATATTGATATTAATATTATTAGATACATAATCCGTTTTTGTAGAAGATTGTACACCATACACAAAAATTAATACATAAACGAATGAAAAAATGTAAAATGTAGAATATACCGATATTCTACATTGTATATCTACGATATAATAAATGATGCGAAATAAGTAACAAAAATATCCAATAAGTTAAAATAATTCTTTAGTTGATCCACGAGGTCATTCATTCATAAAAATAATAATTATCTCTAGATCAATACATGAAAATCATTAAACAATATCTCGTAATCCAAGGAAAACAAGAGAATGCTTTTGAATAACAATATAGTATATTATCACCCAGCAGAAGGGCAGAAGGTATTTGAGCTTTCGCGTTTACGCGCATTATTTTATGAGTTCCAAATCTCTGAATAAATGTTATTACATATTAAAAATGAGATAAGAACGTGTTTGGAAGTCCAAGAGCGTTTACAATACATTCCTTTTCCATATATCTTCCGCGTCTTGCGCTGTCACATATATTCCGCGTCTTTCATATTCTCTATTAACTTCACTACGGTTGCCTTGTCACCCACTGGCCTCACAGGTGCGCATGCGTGCTAGCAAAGGTCGAACAATCGCACGCCCCCCATCAGATTATCATCACTCAAACGTTGATGTTCGTGTCACGCAGTAGTTTAGTAGTTTCTGAATGTACGGTGGCCTCCACCGGAGCGAGACAGTTGTCAGAATACTATATCTCTCTCTGAGGAGAAAATTTTATCTTTTCAGTGGTGTTTTATGGGTTTCTTATCTGAGCTGAGAAACGGGAATGAAGTCTGTAACATTCGAAATGAGAACTAGCATCGTAAAAAGAGATATGTCAGTAGAACTCTGCCATCAAATGGGGTCATCTGCGTGCAAACTGTATTGTTTTTTATTCACGCCACTCGTCCATCTGGTTCTGTGCTTGCCCGGAGGGTCAATCAGATCTAAACTAAATAGACTACTTCAATTCTGTTCTAAATGGAGCGTAGTAGGAATATTTAAATGACACACCGGCCATTTGTATGTTATGAAAACAAAAATTATTTTAAAGCAGATTTTGTAAAAAGTCTACACTAAAAAATGACTGCAATAATTCATTGTAAAGATATTAATACCTTCTTGAAAATTCATTGATGTACGTCATCTTTCTTTCAACACATCGCGGTCTCAGAATGACACGGTTCTATCTGACTTTAAAAATGTTCTTCTGTGAAATTTTCTCAATTTTTATGTGTGTTTAATAATGATAGGAATAAATGCTCTGTCATTTCGTTTACAGCAGATTTTTTAAATGATTCATTTGAAAACTTTTCTAATATGTTTTATATTATAAAATTGGAACATGTAGAAACACTATTTTAGCTAAAAACACAAGAGAGAAACTTGTTATTTACAGGCCATGATAACAGATTTTTTTTAAATTGTAGAAGAGGAGACAGGCAATAAAGGTTACACACGAGTCAGAAGTTTGGATGTACTGACGAAGTTACAGTTGGTGTTCATAAATGTGGAAGAGGAGACTATGAAAGAGCAAGAGAAGAGCTCGAACGAGAGCATAGGAGATTGAAGTGGCGACGGAAGTTATGTACGAAATTGCAGCGAGGGAAAGCAGAAGAAATAGACGCTGCAGCAGTAGTTTTGAAACGTGAAAAAAATACTACTTACACATTCATCGGTGCCACCACTACAAATAATGCATTTCTTGAGACTTGTGCCCATTACTTTCTTCATACTTCTTCCTCCTTGGACGGTGTATCTCTACTAGTAATAATGCACTACTAGCATTATTAGGTAACATTTAATACTAGTATAGAATTATTACTAGTATTAATACTAGTAGTGCATTACTTGCGTCGTCACACCCATTTTCACTTCCGCCGTTCCACCCCTTTACCGTCCTCTCATGCTACCCCGTCTCTACGTCCACCCGCGAAGGTAATGAATGGCAAGGCGGAGATAGCAGGAAGTGGCGCCGGCAGAGGGGGCGGGGGCGGAAGGAGGCGCGGCGCCCCACCAGGCACAGCGAGGGCCGGGCAGGGCAGGGCATCAATTAGCATGACGGCGCGCGAGTGCCGGCGGCGGCGCCCCCTCGGGAGTGGCGGGGTTGGCGATCGCCGCCGGCTACTCAACCCTTTGACGGGTGTTGATGAAATGCACTTAACCTGATCGGTCGCTTGCGTGTGCGCACAGGGGGAACGCGCAGGCGAAGGGGGGATGGGGGGCAGGCGAGCGAGTGACTGCTTGCGTGGTACGTGACCCCCCTGTCGATATTATAAAAATACTTGAAGTCACGAGTAGAATAGTCGTAGAATGTCTCGCCTCGCCTTCCTGTCCAGCTCTTCCCATTCCCGCCCCAGCCGTCACACCTACCCCTATGTTATCCCGCCACCCATTCCATTCGGGCACTAACAAGCATTGCGTCCCGGTCTGCCCGACCCCACCACCCACGCGATCCCAGTCCCACCACCTAACCCATCGTGTCCTGTCAACCCAGCTCATCTCATATCCCATCCCGTCACACAGACCATTCCGTCCAGTCAACCATCCCAATTCCGTCCAGTCACACATCCCAATTCCGTTCAGTCACCCATCCCAATTCCGTCCAGTCACCCTTCCAATTTAGTCAGATCTCCCTTCCAATTCCGTCAGATCTCCCTTCCAATTCCGTCAGATCTCCCTTCCAATTCCGTCAGATCTCCCTTCCAATTCCGTCAGATCTTCCTTCCAATTCCGTCCAGTCACCCATTTCATCCCGTCCTGGCACCCATCCCACTCACACACCACCCACACACCCACTCCCATACCACCCACACACCCATTCCCACACCACCCACACACCCATTCCCACACCACCCACACACCCATTCCCACACCACCCACACACCCATTCTTCCCGTTCCGCTGCACTGCCCCGTCCACCGCTTTGCGCCTCCTGTCAGCGCGCTCGCTCATTCTCTGGGCGGCGCGCTTTGAAGAACAGACGCCCTCCGCTTCAAAGAACTCGCCATTTCTCCAACGTAATACTCCATTGAAACCACGTCCAAAGTATAATATTTAACATGTAGCACGTACAGATTCATTTCCAGAGTTCGTGGGCGAGGCTCGTTCGTAAATACTTCTGTGTAGACAGAAGATGCAATTTCTTTTGAGATTACGAAATCTGAGCAATTGGTTCTTTCAGTCTACAGCAACCTCGGTCAGGTAACAAACTCGACGTTTTCTGACGTGAGATAGCCGGCTACTACACTATTCAAGCAGGACTGTGGGCAATCATCTCCAAGTAAACTCACGCGTAATTCCCGTGTTCCTAGGTTGTCGGTAAATCAAAAACGTAATAACGGGACGAGGCGTCAACTAATAACGGAAATGAATGAACGCTTTCGTTCCAAGCGTCAACGCTCGAATCTCGAGGACTGCTAATTTGGTGAACAAACATTGACAAAAGGCGCCGTGGATGTGAAATGAAATTGAAACTCTCTTGGCGGAGCCGAAAACAATGAAGGCAACGGAGGCAGTGAGAGCAGGCGTGCTGGAAGAGAAGCGACGCCTAGCGGACGTAATTGGCGCCAAGGAGCGATAGCCAGGCCTCTCGGAGCAGGAGCTGAGAGGAAGTCGAGGAGACAGACTGTGCAGGGCAACATTTTAAGTCTGCACCAATGAAGAGGTTAAAAATACTTGGGAAATAATCTATATTTGTTTCATTTACGAGTTACGACATTATTTTCTTCGGTTCTTAACAAACATCGAAATCAAAAGCTATATTCAAGGCATCTCCATCACAGCACCTGATGTTTTGTCGCTACTTCAAATGCTCACTCCCTACCATTGACATTTGTTCGTAGAGTAATTTCTGATGCCTCCAGTATTCTGTCATCAATTGGTTTCACGTCTCAATATGGCCTCTGTGAACACAAAGATAACAATCGACTTCTGTGTTTCTCTTCTTTCAAATATTAGAATTGAAGTTCATGCCCAATTCTAGGTCCATTTGATTTAAATGTATGTAGTATACATGTTACATGAGGAAAAAAATTGCTTCTAATTTTGATCATTTAGTTGAAGAAATAAGTGTTTGAAAACAGAGTTGTAACTTTCCTTTAAAAACTTCGGTTTAGAAGTGTGACGAAGAAAAGCTCAAGCAGGCGGAGTTCGCTAGTTGCAGTAAAGCAAATGGTTGTGTTCGCCATGTGTCTCTCTTAACCTACAAGCATGGAAATTAAACAGGCCCAGACATAGGGTGACACTGTTAGCTACCCGACAAACGCTGACAATTGACCCCAAATGCCAAATACTCACAAAAAATGTTTCAAGATCAAGATTATCTTTTAATTAAAAACATTCTACTAAAAACGAAGCCAATTTGTAGGGTAATCTAGGTTACAAAAATATGTTTTGAACATTTTAATTGCAATATTTTCGAATAGTATTTTAGTAGTGAAATGTATTCCTTAAACCACGCTTTTCATGAACCGAAAGACAAATCAGAGGCAGTAATTAAACAGTATATTCTAATTAGGGCACAATTCACTTTCTTGAAAAGTGATATTTAGAAAAACAATATACTCTTTTGGGACAGCTACATTCAGTTTTAAGAGGTCATATTCGTAGCTCGAAAGGAAATACATATCAAGCAATACTTCTCAAGGAAATACATATCATGCAATATATTGGAACAGCAATTTTTTTACCATGCTACCGTCCTTATTGGAGGAGGCTACAAGATAATGTAGAGAATCAGGGGTGAAGAGTACAAAACAGAAAAAAATGGGGCAAAATATGTAACATAGTTGTATCTTTGAAATAAACAGAAAGTAATAGTGATTGAATTTTATTAACTGATGGCCTCTACACGTAAACCATTAATTTTATACATTTCACTTTTACGCACACTTATTCCTTAAAGCACTGATTTGTAAGAATCACTGTTAGAACTCTCATTGTTCCTGTTATTAGTTTAGTATGGGTACGTGACTTAGCAAAAATCCAATAGAGCTCCGCCTCCCTTTCTCCCTTTTCATTAAAAACATTCGTCTCATGTGTATTTAGGGATCCTTCCTATGATGCAATAAAACTTGAGAAAATGTGGATTGTGCCATTTGTAAAATAGATAATACAATAATTGATTAATGTCAGACAGAAATGACACGATCTTAAGAGTTATTTATATACAAATTATCTTTTCGAATGATATAAGTTATAGGTAAGGTATAGCTACCAGATTTTTTCTAAAAGAGAATTCACGTTAAATAGTGCATATCAAACATTTACATAACGGGCGTTTATATCTAAATTTGCCATAATTGTGAATAAGCAAATTGATATATCTTCTTTCGCATTCAATACTAACACATTCATACATCTTAATACCACATTACGAAAATTACATTGATACGAAAATTCTAATATCACTATTGTTACAAACTCCCAATAATAGTACGCATGCAAAGAGTAAGATACATTCTGTGGAAAGTAGGAAATTTGAATTGTCTGATATGCTTTATTAATATCATCAAAATGGTTAGAAATGATCTCGACAGAAATGTGTTATTCCCGAAAACAAAGAGTAATTACGGACAATTTTTAAATAATTTAGGCAGAAAAAATGTGCTGGATTTGTGCTTTGTGAATGAGGACTATAAATACGGATGAAGAAAATTTCTTCTTTGACATTTATTGCCACATCAAAATTGCTAGTTCATCAAATAACAAATAAATTATTCAAAAAATTCAGTTTTCCTTATCCGATTGATAAATTTGTTCACTATGGGCATATTTCATTTCTCTTTAATTTTCTTACATCTCCTCAGCGCCAAAGCGGCGAATCTCTCTGCAACATGACACAGAACGCAGCTAATCCACGCGTCCAGCTCCACGGTTCACGAAGCCCAGCAGAGGTAACAGACGGTCAGAAGCTGCGTCAGCGCGGGGGAGCTGACAGTAAATCTGACGGAGACGTAACAAACGGTTGGCGGGCTGTGGGCAGGCGCAAGGGTGCATCGGTTATCAGTCACGTGAGCGATACGCCGCGACCGCCTGGCTCCCCGGACGGACGTCTAAAAGGCACACGGCGCACCACCCCCACGCACACACCTACGTTCACTTCCACAGTCCTCTCGCCCTCGCCGACGCCGCCTCCGCGCCCACACTACTCTCGCAATACACAACCAGGTCCACGTCCACATCCACGCCCACATTCACACTACTCTCGCAATCCTCGCAGCACTGGCCACCCCCGCTCCTCAGTCCCCGTGCCCGCCACCCTCGTACATTCCACCCCCGAGCCCCCAACTCCGCCAACGCACCTTCCACCCCCACACCTGCGGCTTCCACATTCGTCGCCCTCGCCACCCACACGCCCGGCCTCCATGCGCGCCGGCTCCTTCTCCTTATTCTCGCCGCCTCATGGCTGCCGATCCCGCGCCCGCCGCGTCGGCCGTGCGAAGGAAGCCCTAGTATTCCGTAGTTCTATACCATATAACCCTGTGCTCCGCAGGTAGATCAACGAATACAAAATCCTTATGTATATGACTTTCAGAGAACTTTTTTAAACACGGTGGAAATAAATGGGATAATGGTATATTTTGACAAAAGAACACATTAGTCCCAAACGTGTAGTGCACGTTTTTCCTCGGGCGGTGGCTGGGTTTTCCTCCACCAGGTATCTCTCACCAGCGGAGCAGCGCCCCAGCCGGGACAAGCTGTAAGCTCCCGACCGGTCTTCCGATAAGTGTGGCAGAGTACTGCATGTTGGTGTATGTACATGTAAGTAAGAGGTGAAGATAGGACGTGGAAGAGGAAAGGAAGATCGCGCGCTGTCTGTGGCCCGTTTGTTTGGGTACCGCTCCACCATTCGCCTGATGTTGATTGAAGAAACCACGAAAAATTACCGATCAGAACAGCCCGCCGCTAGAATTCTCCTCCAATCAGCGACTGAAGTCGACCTAGCTGACAAGCTAATTACTCGGTCAGAGGTAAACAGCGACGTCAATTGATGCCTTGATCCACCCGTCCCGATCACATTATTGCAATACTGACTTTTTGTTAAAAAGTTAAGAATAAGCATAATGCGAATAATCTAGTTTCTCATTGCAGTTTTTCCGCACTCTCTCTTTGAGGTCCCCGCCACGACCTTCCTCCCCGCGCTCACCGCACCCACATGCGCATCGCGCCAGCCGGCGGCAGCGCCAGCCGTTGCGCCGTGGGCGAGGTGAGGCGGGGACGATGGCGGGGGCGGGGCACGGAAACACCTGTGCGCCTGCAGGCACCTTGGGCCCAAGGTACGTGCGACTTGCAGCGACAGGAGTTGGCCACGTCTCGAGCCCAAGAACAAACACGAGTGCTAAGAAAGCTCTGAACTGAAACAGTTATTAATCAAACATTACGCCTTGTTCCGAATCATTTTAACAGAATTCTCGTTTTAACTATTATATCTTTATTTTTTTAAGTATTAATGCAAACTGTGTTGCCGATTGAGTCTAGTGATAAAAATCAATACGAGATAAGAGGCGCGATATTAACGCTGATAAAATTCTACATAATCAAAATATTACAAGAGTACTATTTTATACCAAGTTATGTTATATACATAACTTTTATTTAATATTTATAAACAGAGTAAATAAAAGAGATAATATATTTTGCAGCAAATTCAAGAAGTTCTATAACATCTCTGTAATACTGACTTTTTGTTCTAAAGAATAAGCATATTACTAGTGCCAAAATATTTTAAAACAAAAATCGATATTACAAAATATTTAAAAAATCTTATAATGGGATGAATTGCTTGAAATACAATTCTTGGTTTCCACTGAACGACCGGCGAAGCAATAGGTTGTATGCTAAAAATACAGAAACTTGAATCGGTTATTTGAATACAATTCCTTTACAAAGGAAACTGTTACATATGTCTACACACTAATTGAACGCGAACTGAGACTAACAAAAGCGCATTTTCAAATTGAGCTTCTGATTATGTGGGCAATAAATATTCACTTAATTCAACTTAAGTTACCGTGAGAAAAATGGTGTGGAACCAACGCCAGTCTAGTAAAAAAATCGTTTAAATTCAACTGAGAAGTCTGGAAAAACCATGACTTCCATCAGCCACATTGTGACCCCTCAAGTGGCACTCAAGGAGAAAACATCAAGACGTGGAATATGCTGTAACTGCGCCTCAGCTAGTCTTAATACTCTTGTAAGATTAACAAGAAAAAACACAGACGCTGAGAAGAAAGAACGCATCACGGCATTCAATTTGGATGTTAAAGTGATCAGTCGACACATGCCTGACATGGGAACGTCATTTACGCGCGTGTTATGGCAAATTATGATAACGCTTATTGTGAGAGGTGGTATATTTTATTAATGATTAAGCCTATCAAGCCAGTGTTTCTATTTAAGGCACGTTTTAGAAACAATGTATCATATATCTAGAAGCTGACAACATTATTCGACTCCTGAGTGATACATGACCCGAAGACGAGACCTACGAATGCACGCTGTACGACCGTAACAAGACCCTGCAAAACAAGTGACGCGCAGCCTCTTAGCCAAAGCCCCGGCATCATTGAGTCCATTAGTAGCCACGCAAAGAGAGCTGTCAGCGGCCAGAGCCGGTGGAACCGGAGAGGAGACCGCAGGGGACAGCGCCGCGAGTCGCCCGGAGGGTGGGGTGGCGAAGGAGGACGGGGAGGGGGGGCAGGGGCCGAGGACGGCGCTGCGCGGGGAGGCGAGAGGGAGGCGAGAGGGCGCCGCAAGGGCACCGCATGGGCCCCCGCGGCTCTTCCGGAAGCAGGGAACACCGGGACAGCTGCCGCGGGATCGATGGGGAGCCGGACCGCCGCGGCGTGCGCGCGGCCCCGGGCGACGAGGGCGGACGAGGGCGGGCGAGGACGGGCGAAGGCGGGCGAGGACGGGCGAGGACGGGCGAAGGCGGGGAGGGCGCGACGAGGGCGTGCCGTGGGGGCGCGAGCGACGCGACGCGACGCGACGCGACGCGGAGCGAGTCGAGTCGCGGCCGGGCGGGGCGGGGAGAGAAAGGGCGGGGAGGGCGTCGCGGTGCGCGGGGACCGTGGGGCGGCAGCGACCAGACGCCAGCTGTCACCGCGCAACGGGGAGGCGGGAAGGGGCGTCGGCGATATTTGTCGAGTTAACCGCGGGGCCACCGCGAGCCCGCGGGCGTCGCGCCGCTCCGCGCTGCTCGCCGCTGCGTCGCAGTGTTTTCCGGCGCGGATTAAATACGGACCTGTTTAACAGCACCGAGCGAATTGTTAGGCCCAACGACGGGATTTCGAAATGCCAGAGCACTCGCGGTGCTGTGCCAACACGGCGTATTTGCCGAGAATTATGTCAAAGCAGCACTTCTCCATTGGCGTTTCCAATTAACTGTCCGCGTACTCGGCTGCGTCAACACCTGGCCGCAGCTGTCCGGTGCGGCGGCCGGAGGTGCGGATGCCTGTTGACAGCCAGTCCGCGATCCGGTTTTCGATTTGACTGAATTTGGAAGTGCGAAGTCCTCGATTTCTCCAGGTGTCGTCTCCGGCATGCCGGTCGATGTGACTCACGATCGTACTTTCTGGAATTCAGACTTGTTCGTGCTTTTGTTCTGAAAGGACTTCGGTGTACTAAACACAAAGGCTCGTCGTAAAAGCAGCGTCTCTTCAGGACATTCGAGGTGCACGATTCCAGGCCGTCAGCAACGCTCAACACGACCACACTATGGAAATTGAGGGCGTCGCTGTAGTCGGGAAGACAGGAATGTCTAAGTGGTCGACTGAGGTGACAACGGAGCTTATCGAATAGTACACAGCACGTTCATTGAAGAACAGAATGGTGAGGAATTGATCTCTTAATACCTGAGTGCAACGAAAAACATCTTTTGTTTGTGTATGCTAAGACAGAAATCCTGCTTCGGGACCCAGAATATTGATTTCCAAATATCATGAAAAATGTAAACTATACAAACGTACGCAGATAAATGGAAAGAGATATGGTAATAAAATATTCTGATGTACATCACTTACCGCATAGAATGAAACATATCGAATGTAACGGTAATTCCTTTGACGTCCAGTCACGAAGAGAACGTGAATCGATGAACGGGAGCCAAAGAGCAGGTAAAAATCGCAGGACACAACATTAACGTAGAAGCAGTCGGAAAGAGCAAGACAACCAAAACGAGAGACTTCCTAGCTATTGCGATGTTTTCACAACGGAGGGCCACAACGTCCCTGCCCTTGGACTGGATACGCACGGGCGGCCACACCGGAGAGCGGGAAAGGTGCGGCGGCGCACTTGGCGGCGGGGGCGGCCCTAGCGCGGCGGACCCCCCACCGAGATCAAGAAGCAGCGCGACCGCCGCCGAAACCCGACACCCCCGCGCGCCGAGCCGGCGATATTTGTCGAGAGGTGCGCGGCGCGCCGAGGAGCGGCCGCGGGTCGCCGCGGGTGGGGCGGAGCCGCGTTCCTCACGCGCGCCGCCGCCACCGCCGCCGCCGCCGCCGTCGCCACCGCTCGCCGATCGCCGGCCGCCTCCATTAGCTGCGCCGAACGCGGCCACGGCCAAATATTTGTCCACCGGGCGCGCCATTAAGCGAGCCCGGAGCGACCGCCCGCCCCCGGACGCCCGCGGGCGACACGGCGGCGACGGCAGTGGCGGCGGAGGTGGCGGCGGCGGTGGCGGAGGTTGTGGTGACGAGGACGGCGGCGGAGGTTGTGGCGGCAGCGGCAGGCGTGGCTTGCGGGGGGGGGGATGGTGGTGGTTGAGGTGCAGGTGGCGGCCGAGGCGGTTGTGGTTACGAAGACGGTGGCGGAGGTTGTGGTGGTAGCGGCAGTGATGGCGGCTGAGGTTGTGGCGGTAGCGACAGGCGTGGCTTGCGGGTGGTGGAAGTGGTGGTATTTGAAGCGGCGGTGACATCGGCTGCGACGATGTCGACGATGGCGATGACGATCACGACACGTGGGCGGGGTGGGGGGCGGGGCCTGGGGCGGGGACGGCGGCGGCAGCAGCAGCTGCGGCGCGCGGACGCGTGACTGCGCCTCTCCTCCACCCAAGGCCTTCTCCGCCGTCGCGGCCTCACCGCCGCGCCCGCAAGGGCCCTTATATGGGAAGAGCGTGAGTTCGAGTCTCCGGTTCGGTTCCCCGGCGTCAGCGTGAGCTGGCGGCAGGCGCTAGGCGAGGCGAGGCGAGGCGAACGCTGGCCGGGCGGGGCGAGCGGGACGGCCTGGCCGAGCAGGCACCCCATTCATCTGTGCGGCCGGAGGCGCCGCTGTTTGGGCAGTGCCCGTCGCTGCCCGGGCGCCGCCGCCCCGTGCCCTACACCCCCGCGCCGCCGTCGCGCCGTTTCTGCGGCGCCGGGGTGAGCAAACAGCTTCCGTCCGCGTAGGGCACACAACGCCGGCCGCGGGCCGTATTTATCAATGTTCCTGTGCCGCGCATTAGGATAAAGCAAGGGCATTATTTACAGCGGCCGGCTTATCGGGGGCCCCGCCGCGAGGAACGCGCAAATGTTTGCGCGCACGCGCGTCAGGTGAGAGGCAGTAGCGGTGACGGCGAGGGCGTGGGCGCGGGGGCGAGGACGAAGTCGGCAGGAGCGGCGGTAGAGAGCAGCGACGAAGTCGCAGGCGGTGGCGGCGGCGGAGGATGGAGATTCCCAGTGACAGAGGCGCGCCATCCGATTGGCCGTGCGGCCGGTGGCGGAGCTCGAGGAGCGCCGCCGGGCGGTTACCCGACCCTCCGCGATGCATCATCATCCGTCAGCGGCGACAGCGGCGGAGGCGGAGGCGGCCGGCCGCAGGCGGGAGAGCCCCGCTGCGCCGCCGGAGGGTAGCGGCTGCTGGGTGCTGGCGACCTCCGCGTCGTTGCTTTCCCGCTCACCCGCCGCCGCCGCCGCCACCCCCGACGCGCGCCTGCCCGCCGACGATAACCGCGGCCCGGCCGCTGTTTGGACAGCGCCGCCGATAATGTCAGGCGGGGCGCGCGGCGCCGCGGCGTGGCTTGGCGCGGACCCGACGTCCGCGCGGGTGTCCCGCCCGGTTCGCCACGATACAGCGCAGCGGCGGCCGTGGGTGCGAGCGCGTGGAGGGCGCGCCGCGGCGCCCGCGTCGTTGTGACGGCGGGGGCGGTGATGGAGGCGCAGCCGTGGCGTAAGTCTCGAGTTGCGCTCCGCTTGGGCAAACGGGCGTTACGCAACACCCGGCGCGAAGGCCGCCGTCACCGCCGCAGCCGTCGTGGTGATGGTTGTCGTCGCGATGGTGGCGGAGCGACGCGCGCCCGGCGGAGCGGTCGCGCCGCGCCGCGCCAAGTGAAAAACGGAATATTTGCGGGCTCCGGCGATCGCGCAACGGCTGGGTCCCCGCGGGACGGCGACCGGGGCGGCGGCGGCGACGGCCATGGGGGCGGCGACAGGTGCGGCGCGCGACTCCCACGTCGCCGCCGCCGCCGCCGCTGCGGGCGCGTGCAACAGGTCGCGCGCGCCTAATTGGGGCTTCGGGGACGCGCGCGGCGAGGCGCAGCGTGGCGCGGCGCGGTGTGGCGGGGGGCGTGGGGCGTGGGGTGGACCGGGCGGGGTGGGCGGGCGACGTGGGCCGTGGCGGCGTGGCGTTTTCTCATTGTACGTGGCGGCGTGCGCCAGCGGCGCCACCGCCGCCGCCGCAGCAGCAGCTGCTGCTTTCGTTCGGCACGCGGTGCGCCGCTAATCCGCGCGCAAGCCGCCGACGCCGACGCCCTCATTACATGTGGTGCGACGCGGCGCGCCCGAGGAGGCGGCGGCGCCAGGGGAGGATGGCGCGTGGGAGAACGGGCCGCCGGCCACTGTAGCGGATTTTAAAAGTGGCCTTTCACAGCTGATCGAGATAGTGGAGGGGCTGATATCGAACGGAAAATGGCTGATGATGGGAACGGCAATGGCAACGTCAACAATAACGGTGACGTGTTCGAGTGACAGTAAATGTAATTAGGAAAAAATGTAAAACAGTGCTGATGAGCTTATTTGGCGGTCGATAATATGTATCGGCAATGTCAAATTGTGTTAGTCGTGCGTTTTTAATCAGGTTTTCTCTACGCTCAGCCATTTCACCTTCAGATTCGGACATTTCCCGGACCACAACTTATCTTACCACCTTCCATCAGACTTGAGTTGTTTTCGATTTATTCGTAGTTCAGTCACACGTTCTGTCAACGACACACCTCATGAAGTTCCCTAACGTCCTACCAAGAAGTTCCATGCCAATCATAATGCATTATTTAATAAAACATTAAGTATGTATGAAAATATGGCTTCATGGATTCTAGAAGTGAAATCAACTTCTACAAATTTATATAATACAACATTCTACAAGGGCGAAGTTAGAACGGCAAAAATTGCAGATTAAAAAGCAGATTAAGACTACTTGATTCGGCAACGGTTCACAGTATGACCTCTTAAGCAGTAACGACGTTCTGAAGGACTTATATAGTAGAATAATGTGTATATATTACGAAAAAAAAGGGTAACGAAAATAAATTTTAAAAGTGTGTTGATTTTAAAAGTTAATGCACTTTGTTTGCGCGTTACTCATAACTTAGTCGTTTACATTTCCTCATATTTAACTTCTAATATTTCCTTCATTCTAAGAGAAATTTCCACTCGCTCTCTCAATTCTATATTTTTGAAATATTACTTTGGGAACTTCTATGTGGCAAACTATCAGTTATTGTATGTTGAATAGCGTGTTCTTCACTAATTAAAAATACTAACATTCTTGATGGAAATATTACATGCGTCACATTATGAAAAAAAGTACATTCTGTAAAAGTGCACAAATGCATAAGTGCTGAATTGGATCAATTTAACGATAGAAGCATTTTCAATTGAATATTATATCGTAGTATGTTGCATGCGCATCTCAGACTCTGTAGTGATGTTTGAAATTTCTGTAACACCGATTTTGTTTCCATTTTCAACGTCCAACAGTGTAGAGAATCTCGCATGCCTGTATTACGGAAGTGTCTATATACGCATGTTTGGAAGAGGAAATCCTAAATAAATGTGTGCACAGACTATCGCGTGTTTATGTGTCAAGGAACATTTGCCTAAGCATGACCTATATGCGACACATTTTTCCATGGATATTCGCATCCACTAGATTTCATCTTTCACACTGCTTTCAAGTTGCTTTTGGTTGTTTGCTTCAAATGCAACGTATTGTTAGGGAATATAATGATCTTCTGAAAGAGATAGAATTTTCGGCGAGAAGCATGTTGAATAGTACGTTATAAATAAATATTTCTTCAGGAAGAAAAAACTGTCAAAACTTATTTACAAAATATTTTCTTGAAGGACTGTCAATTTTGGTAACAAATTGACACATCAGATTGAGCCCCAAATAAATTGTATTCTAATTAATGCGCCGAGATCAAAAACGGGAAAAGGCAATCATTTTGAGAGTATATATGTTATTAAAGTATTGTTTAAATTTACGCATCTTACTCAATGGCGGGGCAATAGTGAAATATTAATTTTCTCTGGGGAAGGCTGTGAGGGTACCCAATTTTGAAAATGCGCATTCATGGATTTAATTTCTCCGAAATATGAAAAGCTACGAGGTGTCTCAGGCATGTTTACTGTTGTCCCTTTGTAGTTTTACGAGTACTTTTACAATATTCTAAGGAAGTGTGTCGTAATAAAGTGACTGGTGAAAAGCGAAATGAATTTGGAAGTGAAGCTTGAAACTGATCAGGAGAGACATATTCCTTTCGGAACAAATGTATGAACATATTGAGTGTTAAAACAAATTAGGTTCTTTAATAAGCAACATAGAGTCATGACGGAGACCCCAGAGCTCAAGAACCCGTGCAGAGCTTGCATTTCTCCCAATAGTTCGTCACACATATGTTAACAGTTTGACTTTAAATAAGTAAATAATTAATTAAAAAACATAAGGTATTACCCCTACCATATTACAAGGTACGATATTTTTATTTATTTTACGTCAAAACAGTTCAAACTGTGTGTGACGTGTACTGAATGTTTACTGATTTCACAAGTTTTAGTAGTAGCTATTAATATATTAAAACTAGTGCCATGAATCAGCAAAAGCTTATCGTCTATTGGTCGACACATTAAAACTACAAATAAAAAATTGTTTGGGTACAAATCACAAAAACTTTATATCAATTTATTTTGACAAAATCACATTAGTAAACATTTACACTGCTTCGGCCCTTGACATTACTGTCCTCAGCAGGTGACGAAATTTAAAGTTTACGAGGTTAATATGCGTAATAGTTCAATATTGAGAATTCTGTGCCAGGCTTGCAGGTATATAGTATACATACGAGTACATTACTCGTAAAAGGATTGAAAGTTGATGAATATTAAAACACCGTGAAGTTAGATGGTCACACCGGGTAATTGCGGGTTGAGTCAGACGAGAAGTGTGAGCAGTGCATAGCTGGTCAGAGAAAGTTGCATACACCCGCAAACCTGGTTCCGGAAGCGAGGACGATGCGGATGCACACCGACTTCGTCGCCATGTTAAAGAGGTCACAACGAATCATACATACCCCAGAAGAGATTTAACAATAATTCGTTCACTGTTGGCATATATTAAGATTATCTTCGATCTACCTTCTCACCCTCGATTAGTCAGAATTCTCTTCACATCTCAGCATTATGCAGATTGCTTTCGGTGGTGTTGAGAATGGAACTTCTGCAGGGGGAGAATGACCGCGACGTTGAGTTCAGTGATAAGTCGCGTTTCTGTTTGACTGTGTGTCAGTTCGATGTCAGACTGGTGAATGGCCTCTTCTACAAGGTGTACAACTGCAATACGCGTGTTCTTCCCGAGAAAATGATCCAGAGAGCTATATTCTATAGGGCCATATATATTCTACAGAGCCTGATTACTTCTGGTGTTATTTCGTTCACATTAACCAGTATACGGAAAATGCGTAACGTCATTCCATCCGTTCTGCTGCAACAATTGTTTCTTTACAATTAGAATATAATGCAAACATTTACATTTGTATGAAACAATTTCAAAAATATTAGTTTGTGTTAAGTAAAGTACTTCGGCTTCTGGACCAATGACGTCCCCCTCCCGATCAAATTTTCGTTCAGTTTCCCTGATCCATTAGCAAATGTTGAGATGGCTCTTCGTTTTGCTTCTGGACATAAGTGTTGCTTCACTATGAGCACAATTTGCTGAGCTCCCTTTCGGTAGTTGTGATAGGAGTAGAGCCGCGAATATATGTTCCTAATTTGCTACAATATTTAAAAAATCAAATCTTTACTTTGTCTATCGATGCAAATAAGTTTTCTACTATAGAGAAAATGTCCAAGTTTTCAAATGTTCCTAACCTGTTTCCTAACCTGTATCCTAACTGTGTTGGTACTTTTATTCATCATTCAATTATTTATGGTTAAAATGTGGGGAAGAGATTCTGGAGCTCAACAAAACGTGCGTAGATTATACTTGTGCAGATTGCATTTCTTCCCCATGCGTCACATACAGTTTTCACAGTTCTCTGACTAAATAAATCAATTATTTTCAGGGCCAGGAGTACGTGTTGATTCAGCTGAAGAATATCCGTATTTATTCTCTTTATGCAACCTAATATTCTCAACATTTTAGTCAACTTCCCTGCTGGGCAACATCACGAGAGCTTCTCTCATTGAACATATACAGTATAGGGGTTGGGCGCCGTCTGGCTCGACCTTAAGATCCAGCGAAGAATCTTGTCCAAGGGCGTTTTCCAGAGGCAATATTCCAGCAAATCCATTCCGCTCGTCGATATTTGTCACCTCTGTGGTCGTTTGCAAGCAAGAATTGCCGCCTACATTGCTACTCCACGAGTCCACACTAAGTACTGAACGATGATATTAACACGCCACCGGAAAGATTATTTGCGGAGCATGTCATCGTGTCAGTCATCAAGTTCTGTAATCGACCAATTAAATATTTATATGGAATGTGGATGCTTCTGAGTCAATTACCTGCATCATGTGTATTAATCATGTACTCGCCCACAATCGTCATTGATCCACAGACTCTTACCTTGCAAGGAGATATTATACAGGATATCCAGGAAGCAAACAACAATTCTTTAAAATGAAGCTCGTAAGTCAATTTTAAGCATATTTTGTCTAATAAGTTTCTTCGATATTTCGAATGGTTGAGTCGCAATAAGCACACAAAAGTTTGTTTGACGAACTACTTTCAATGCCAAATTTGCATTTCAGAAACATAAACACCCCAGGAATATGTGAATTTATTATTATGTACAAAAGAAATTAATACATTTGCTAACAAATAAAAATTAACCCTGAAATAAAAAGCAATTGAATTGTTAAATTTAGTGTTTTTTTTTATTTCTGTGTTAATTTTTCTTTGTGAACAAATATAATCTTTTTTTTAAACAACTTGCATGTTTCTAGAAAGTTTGTGTATTTCTAAAATGCAAATTTTTGCATCGAAAGGCTTTTTTAAACCAACATTTGAGTGTTTATTGCGGCTCAGCCATTCGAAATCTCGAAGGAGTTTATTAGACTAAATATAACTAAAATTGACTTAAGAGCTTATTTTCAGAGTTTCGTTGTTTCCTCCCTGGACACCCTGTATACATCTTTTACATCCTCAAACTGTTACTAACACCAGTGTACCTTGACATAATATACAACAAATAATTACAGTAACCGTTATCTCTGCTCGTCGTCCGAAACCTGTTCACATCCTGGAATCGTCCGACTAATACATACTTCTCCTATGTGAATCCATCAAGTTTTGCCATGCAACCCAACAAAGAACAAGCATCAAACATCCTGCTGCAGCGGGATGTTGATTATATTTTAAGGCACTGCAGCTGATGAGACCTTTCACCCCCTCTGAGGTCAGCTGCGGCGGCGGCGAATGCACCGAGTGCACCACGCCGGGCAAAAGCGCTTGGACGACATGAGGACGAGAGGCGACGCAAGGACTTCGGGAGCTGGGTGGCGCGCGGGGCGCCAGCCGTCCGCCGCGCCGTCCACCCCGGAGGGCGCTCCCCGCCTCTTCCCACCTCCCTCCCTGTCGCCGCCTCCCGGAGCCGTTTAATAACACTACAGCCTCGGGGCTCCCCTCGGGAAAACAAACCGCGCTCTGAGTCAGCGAACCAGCTCAAGCGACCGGCAGACGGGCGGACACACGGATACGCGGACAAGCGAACATACGAACCAGAGCTTGCGAACGAGCGAACAGGCGCACAACCGAACATACGGAAAAGCGAACACGCAGACAAGCGAACAGGTGGACAAGCGAATACAAGGGCCCACAAATAGACTATGAGCATATTGCGTATATATGCATGCTCTAAGGGAATTGTATTTGGTAACAATTTGATCTTAAAATTACCATTTAAACGAATGCTCTCAAACACAAAACAAGGCCAGAAAGTTTTTAAGAGAAGTATACTCTAGATGTTTGTTTAGCTTAATTGCTTTTTTAATAAAAACCTGTTTTTAATTTCAATCGAAATTTACTCAAATTAAATCTTTGAAACAAAATGTAAGAGTGAAAATATCCCTCTATCATCGACTCCCCCCTCTATCATCGACTAAAACTGGAAGATTATATTTTCATATATATCAAATTTTAATCGAATTAATGTTAATATATTCACTATTTCTTATTTTTTAAATTCTGATAATAAAACATTACTCAGTAAAACCAGGGAAAAAGTATTACTTTATGAATTCGAAAGATTCTTATGAAGGATTGTTTTGATTTGTCAAGGACTGGAAATTTATATCAATTTGAATTGATTGCAAGTTCGCAGGTTGTTTGACTGAATTTGTCCTCCTTTGCAACTTGAAACTTTCAGTTTTCTCTGTTTCATTGTTCCTAAATAAAGCGTTAAGCATTCATAGAAATGTATTTGATTTTCGACCATGTGTCGTAGACCGTGGTCGTGGATTCGTTTCGACCATGTGTCGTGGATTCGATTTTGGACCATGTGTCGACCATGGGCAGTTGCATTGATATGAGACTGCATTTCATTCTCCGTCTCCGCTCATCTTCTATTGTCATTCTTATCTCTAAGAATGAACACTGATTACTGCGAATAATTTTTTTCTTCTAAGAAACGAAGCGAAATTCTACATTGCAGAAGAAAGGGGTTTCTGAGTGCAAACATCAGAGATAGAACACTAGCGCTCCTCATTCAAAGAGCAGCGAAACGTTTAGCGCTCATCTTTCAAACTCCTTTTTATTTCTTTATTGTCTGAAAACCGTAATAATTGTATGACGCATAAGGAGACGTATAATGTGTCACGTATGGAAGTATTTGTGTTTTCGACTTGCTGAGATCGACAATAAAACTTCATTATTTTTTTGCAGAGCACAATGTACTGCATTGAATGTCAAAATATGTATTTTCATTGAAACTTTTAAATGTTTAAAAATTACTAAAGTATTTTTTAATCGCCTGCCCTTTGCTTGGTGGAGAGAGGTTTTCAGAAAATAGCTCAAATGTTCGTAAAATACGAGTTGTAATATGTAAACGTTACATATAATACGGGAAATTATTCTGCTCGCTTCTAATATCTATGCTCATAAAAGTTGGACCACTTCAACTGACCTAGTGCGTTGACAAATTCACTGCCTTGCACATTTTTCTTTTTACAAATTAATACGTATCTGTGAAGAATGCAGACTTCAGGGATGAAAGGAAAATATTCTTTTTCTTTTCTTTCCATTTTTCCTTGCGACTCGTAGAGTCATTAGCACACCCCGAACGAAAAGGGCGTTACCTGCGGCGAGTTAGTCGGAAGATTATGTGACTAATTTAATTACTGTGCCAAAGTCCACGGTAAATATGTTAGCGGGGAGTTGCTATTCCTTCACACCACAGGGCGTTTACGACTTGCTTTGTTGCACTTCGAATTTTTTATTTTCTTTGTTTTTTATTTGAACCTAAACCTTTTAAACCCTAATGTGAAGTGGTAAGAACAAGAGATAAAGAATTTTATCGCCTCCTTCAGAAAATTCCAACAATCATGTAGGAATCGTAATGACAACTGAATGAAGTAATTTATGGGGGAATTCAGTAGGAATATTTTGTTTGGTCATCTTTAATTCTCAAAAATGTTAATTGTATATGACGTGCTGCCAACCTTTAAGGAGATGTGTAAATTAAGAAAATAAAAGGTTATATAATAATAAATGCAAAACAACTTACATTTCATACGTTACTAAATGTGTGTGTGGGTGTTTACATTTATAAATACCGACTTGATCGTAGAAGTAGAAGGTTTGATAGATCAAATGTGAGTTATGTACCAAGTTCCCGACAATTGATAACTTCATGCCTGAGAAAGTTATTGCACTACCTAAATTCACTCACATATACATCCATATGCACATACATACATCACGTGGCTTATTGAGTCCAACAACACATTGCATCCGCTCCTACTCAGATCTCCGGTAAGAGTGTACGGACTCGTACCCTTCCCTTCACACCGCCCTCTCCGGAAACCTTGTTGAATTCACGACGAGGGTGTACGTGAGAGTCCAAGTGGAATGTCCCTAGCTGAGAAAGGCAATTCTAACACCCGACTTTTTCGGAAGCATTTCTATCAGCCGCCGAGCGATTACTTCTGCTTTTAATTCATCTTATCTGTGTAAGAAGGTAAAGGATGTGAGAGACAGAGGGGTGAGAGTAACAGATGGGAGGAAGAGAGGGGAAAGAATAACAGGGAGAAAGATAGGGGTAAGAGAGCCGGAGGGGAGACAAAGAGGGAGATACAGAGAGGAAGAGCATGGAGGGAAAGAGAGAGAGACAGAGGGTGAGCAAAGACGAGAGACAGTGAGGTAGAGAGACAAAGAGACAGAGAGGAGAGAGACCGAAAGAGAAAGAATCTCTGAGAGAGAGAGAGAAACAAAGAGAGAGGGGAGTCACAGGACAATAAGAGAGAAGGAGTGGGAAAGACAGATGAAGAGAGAGGAGAAAGAAAGGCAGAAATCGAGAGAAAGAGAAATAAAAACAGAGTTGGGAAGAAAAGTGGCATAAAGGGAGAAAAAAGGGAGAAAAAATTAGAGGGAAACAGAGAAGAGAGGTGGAATGAGGACAAGAAGCGGAGAGGGAAGACACGTTAAGAGAGAGAGAGAGAGAGAGAGAGAGAGAAATAGAGAGAGAGTGAAGAACAGAAAGAAGCAAAGAGGTTTGAAATGCAAGGAGAACCGGAAGATAACGAAACTTAAATTGAAAGTATAGTAGAATAATTCTATGAGGTACAAGTAAAAGATGCTGCTTCCTCCAACATGAATAGCAATAGAAATTTTATGATTGTTTTAATACATAATAAAGTTAATTTAAATATATGTAATAATATACATTTGCAAACATTATTTCCATCAGAATTTAATTCAGTTTTAAAATAATAATAATAATAATAATAATAATAATAATAATAATTATAATAATAATAATAATAATAATAATAATAATAATAATAATTATTATTATTATTATTATTATTATAATTATTATTATTATTATTATTATAGAATAATATGATAATAAAATATTATTAAAATTTTCAACACTTTTAAGAAGGAAATATTTCTCATAATATCAACACAGATCAGTCTTCAATAGCGGAATTGGCGAAGTGTGCGAAACATATCACAAAGATCAAACATCCTGAAGTAATACTGCACTGACTTATTTCAATGGGTATGTTCATTGTATACATCATATAGCCCTAACATAAGTATGAGAACGACGTTTCTAACGGGAGTTCACCACTTGTTATATTGTGCTTTCTTACGAACAAAGTACAAATAAATTGTTCACGTTCCAAACGGAGATGTGAAAATATATCGTTCTAATTGAACAGGAATTACTTTGATGATTTCTTTGTGAATATTTATAAAACTCCGCAAGATGAAGCAAGAATAAAAAAATCAAAATGACTTAAAACAATGTCTACCAAGCATATCATTATGTAATTGATATTTTAATAAGCCTAAAGAAACTACACTTGTATAACTGGTTCAGTTAATTTTGTGAGAACTACATTACCAGTATACAATAGAAGATTGAACTAAAAACAGCAATAGGCTTATAACAATTAAAGAGCCGTGTATCTTTGTTATTACTCGAGAGGTTATTTTTACTCGAATTCTTAATTCACAAACCTTTCTAAATTGGAATAATTACATTACAAAATCTTATATTTGCATATATCACTATGCCAAGCATCATCTAAGGCTGTCCATGCGAGGAGTTCTGATAAAAGCTAGCGAGCATGTGTATTTTCCCTGGCGACAGTATTGTTCTTCACATTATTTCTGACAATCCGATTAATAACCACTTAGATATAAGCAATGCCGACCTGGATGGCCGAGGTGGCTAAGAGCGAGTACCGACTCAGCGCTTCGGTCCGAAGGGTCGCGGGTTCGAGTCCCGCCTTGGGCATGGCTGTTTGTCCCTTGACTTTGTTTGTGTTGCCGCGGAGGGCCTCGCGTTCTGCTGACCCCAGATCAGAGGAGCCCGCAAGAGTGTTTGTCTAGTGTACGGTCGAATATGCGTCACTTCGGGACGTAAAGGGCAACCGGCTGTCGGCTGGATAAAAGCCATAGGAAAAAAAAAAGATATAAGCAATGCTTGTAAACGTATTGAAACGCGAGAGAAGATATTTTTTCAAACGCTCGACAACAGATCATTCGTAGAAAAATTTTGAACTACAACCGAACTAGAAGTACCATTTGATGTTTGAATTGTCAACCCACAATGATTTCGTTATTTGGGTGCATTTAAAAAAAAACAGAGTCTATATTTGCACCTGCGTATGCATGAGGCAGTCTCAAGAGAGTACTTACTCTGCATTTTATTCGAATGAATAAGTTTAAGCAAGTCATCAACACTCCATAGAAAATTCTGAGTACACTGTTAAGTGTGCCTAAAATATTTTAAGGATGTGTACAAAGTAATAACTCCTTGTAAACTTTAACAAGAAGTGAAACAATTTTTGTGTGATTTGTTCACACATTGTAGATAACTTTGGTTGAAACAGGTATATAAGTAGTTAAATCAGGTTCCTGGAGTGCATGAGAATGTTTCGATATACTACGCATACAAAATATTCCACATTTTCACTGCTAGAACTCATCTTTTAAATAGAAGAATAATAAGCTACTAGCTTACCATGCAAATCAGTGTAATTAACTGTAGGCACACGTACAGTCCTTCAATCTGTATGGAAGCAATTGAAAAATTAATCGTCCATAATAACGTTTCCACAAAAGGTACACAAGCCAGCTAGTATACATGAATTCCCAGAAATATCAACGAAACAGGTAATTTCATTTTTGACAGAACTGCTCGAATTCCCACATAAGGAAAATAGCGAAACAAATCCTACAGATCCCGTTCCGCTCCCGGGCGAAACCAAGCCAAATCTCCCGCAGCCGTTATTTTTCTACGTTAATAAGCAAATTCTTGGTCCAGCCACCGCAGCAGCGGCAGGCGCCGCCGGCCAAACCGCGCCCCAACGCTGTGGCCAGAGCGCGCGGCCGGAGTAGCCCGGGGCGCCTGCCAGCGCAGAGCGAACGAACCGCGAGGCACCGCACGCCCTGCGTCGGTGCCCGCCCGCCCACGCCCACATCGGTGCCCGCGCCCGCGCCCCGCGCCGCCCCGCGCCGCCCCGCGCCGCCCCGCGCCGCCCCGCGCCGCCCCGCCCCGGCCGCGCCAGCGTTCGGCAAGCCGCAATCAACACCTGAGCGGAGGCGTGGGCAAGGGCCGCCCCAGGCGCCGTGCAGCGCCGCGCCCTCCCTCGGCTCCTCCCCGCCCCGCCCCCTCCACGTCTCCCTCACGCCGCTCGCCCGCGCTCGCGCGCGCTTCTTGCGCGGGCTAACGAAATTAAAACCATTCGCTCACACAATCTGATTAACCGGCTCACTGAAGAACCGGTTAAAAGGCTGGCCGCGTCCTCTTAATTATCGAGAGAATGCAAACTGAGCGCTTGAGTTAATCGACTCCGCTTCATTTGCTGTCTTCCGACGGCGATAACGAATTTGCCCGGCGCCCCGCCGCCGCCGCCGTCCTCGCCGCCGCCGCCGCTGCCGCCGCCGCCCGCGATTACGATGCTTCATTTAATCGCTGCCGCGCTCGTCCCCGCGCCCACCCCTCCCCTACCCTGCCCCTGGTCGCCGACCCTGCCGCCACCCCCGCGATCGCCGCGCGAGGCGCCGCCACGGCGTCACTCCGTCCCGAATCCGTAATGCCGCCTGCGCCGCGCCGTACCGTGCCATGGCCCGCCACAGACATGGCTGGCCCCCACGAACGTGCTCCACCTACAACAGCAGCTGCACGCACCATTGAATATGCAGCGTGATCAGCCCACGTCTGGATTTTGTCAGATATTCGTTCGAAGACATGGATTTCTTGTAATAAACATTGATTTATTACGAAAGAGGTAATTATTGAGAGTTAATTAATTATGTATTTAATTGCCTGTGTTTTTTGTTGGTGTGGTATCATAGAGCAAAACTTCTGTAAAATTCGGCCACTCCCCTGCCTCTACTCGATAAAGTCTAAACAAAAAATTAAAATTAAATGGAAAAGGTATAATTGAACTGCCTTGGTTCTCATTACACTATCACGTGAGCACTGCAAAAATGATTAAAGTATCAACTTTTGTATGAGCCAGGTGATTAAAACAAAATGTGCTAAACATATTTGTAATAAAATAAGCAATAACGAGAATAGTTAAAATGCTTCGTTTTCTATCCAATACACACATGCACACGCTATTCTTAGAGGAAAAATTATTGATTGAACTTAGAAATATGAGAAGATATAATCGTTACGAGTATTTCATGTTCTTTGAAATGCAATGTGCCTGAAATAAATTAAATAGATATTTTTCAATAATTGTTTCGATGAGGGATATTTGTTACAATTTTCAATTATACGATCTGTCTGAACCTCCTCGCCGTACTTACAATATTCTTAAAACCAACATTTAACTCTCTAATATTGCTTTATTGTTTATTGCTTTACGTTTTCAGGAAGTCTGTAGAACCCTTGATGATACACAATCATTATTGCTCTATAATTTTCTCGAAACGCAATATTTTCAATCGTTATGTCTTGAAAGAAAAATAGTTTGATAATCTCATATTCGGTGTCATGAGCTACGTAATTAAGTCGCTGACTATTTTGTATATTATGAACGAATAAATTTCACCCAGAATTTACAGTGTGTAATTCGGTGTGCAACTCATGATGTTTATGAAATGTTAAATGGCATAGAGAGGAAAAAATATAGCTTCCGCCTTCGAGTTAATTGTACGCTTCATGCAACTGTGCACTGAATTCTTACCAGTCGTCCAATTTGGTAACAATATACAAATATATATGAGCCGATCTCCTACTAGAAGAAAACGTTTCCATTTCTTCGTCATTAAATTAAATTACTAGCTCCTAACCAAATATTTAGCTTTATTTCGTCAGCAGCATGAGCTGTCGCAATTCACGCATGCTGACACTGATGAGCTACATAAATAAAGCAAACTCGTTGCATCACAAAGCTGCGCGCCACCACGCGCACGGCCACGGGGCGGGCACGAGGGTAGCCAGAGGAACATCAACCCCGGGACTCGAACCGGACCCCGGGCCGGGAGGCCGCCCTCCCCACGACAAAGAGATTCTGTACACACGCTGATGAGGTCTCATTTGGCGGCTGGGAGGGCGAGACCGGGGAGTGGTCGAGCGGGCGCAGGGCAGGGCGGGGAGAGGAGGGGAGGGCGGAGCGGGAACCGGGCGGGGTGAGGCGGGGGCGGGGCGGCCGCGAACCTCCAAACGCACCGATCGTCCCACCGACGCCTCCGCGCCAATTGCGACGTTATCTACGAGCTAATGTTGACGCTCTGTGCGACGCTGAAATTTTCACGCCTTCGCTCAGCGATTGCCTAATTGTTGAGGCTCTCCCGGCGCGGTCCGCAATTTGGCGCTACCTCATTCTCCCGCCGCGCCGGCCGGGAGGGCACGGCAAACAACACGATCCAATTTTGATGACGTTCTCAGAAGTTAAGTTGAGGGGAAAACATTTTCTTGCAGTGTGTTAGGGGATTACACTTCCAATTTGACTCATTAATGTTCGAGGGGGAATAGAACAGTAAAATGTAACAACATGAACAGTTCATGCAAATTAGAATCGGCAGGAAATAAATCTGTTCATTTTTAAGTTTGATACAATTTGAACTCTCGTCAAAAAAGAATTCAGGAATGAAAGAAGACCTACCGTGTAAGCAAAAAATTCACTATTTATTATTCCAATACTCAACACAATGTGCTTCATTGGTGGTTCATTGAAATCTCCGGAATCCGTCAACATTGCCGAGTCGTGTAATATTGAAATGCAATTACATGTCCACTAAATTTCATGTATTATTTTATCAATTTGACAACTTAAGCATTATTTATACTATTTCAAGTGTACGAAACCTTGTACTTCATTTCCCAAAATAAAAAGTATTTTTGTAATTTTTGCCTTGAGATTCTTGTAGCTAATGTAATTTAAGAGCAGGCCTCATGGCCTGAGTCTCGCCACGTAAAATAAGGCATTCATTCATTCAATGTTTCATTGCTATATATACTCAAGTATTTTTAAACGAAATATGTACATTATAGATTCACAGAATATGAATTTTGGAATGCGATATGTATTTTGTTTCACGCCTGTTTCAGTAATTACAATCATTACAATTTAAAGCAATGCTAAACATTCTTATAATTCAATTTCTTACACATTTTAAAAATCTGGACAGAACAAATACCACAATATGACATAAGTCATTACAAATTCTCAGAAAATAATGGGAGTCAAACGTACCCCAGTAAAAGTAGAAGAAAGTTGCCGCATTTGGACCGTCGCCTACATTGGACATATATTTCTATGCATAAAAGCATTTGGATCATACAAGTTGGTTGCAATGCTTGTGGATGCTCAAATGGGATTTTTTCGTCAATTTTCCATGAATAGCAGTCATTTTAATGAGAAGGATGAGTGTTACAATGTTTTCTTAGAGTGTCTTTATTTTTGTGCCATTATCGTGAGCCATTGTGTGCAGAGGGAGTCAGTAATTCCAACTTTTATGCTACACGTTAAAGTATATTTCATTGATCTTGGAATACGCATAGTAAAACGAATGTTGCTCTTGAAATAGATTGCAGCGGTAACTATATTTTATATTTGGACTAGTTGCCAAATTGGATGACAAAAGGTTTCCTGGATTGAACCAGACCAACTTCAGAAGCTGGCATAGTATTATATTTTTCTTTCACTTCACCAGAAAGCATTGAATGGAATGTGGGTAAACAACCGTACCTAGTAATAGCAACATTGGAAAAATGGTCATGAAATATCGCCGTCAGATTATTCTACAGTAAACACAAGAAACAAAAGAACTAAAATGTTTAACAAGAGCGATGGTAAGTTTTCATAAAGCGTAAGAGATATTTTTTAATTTAATTAATGGAACGGAGATTTTTAACGAACCACCAAACTGTGACTAAGATAATCAAAAAGCAAGACAAGGGATTTCAAGAGAATAAAAATAAAAATCTCTCTTCACATTATCACAAAGAACATCGCGATGATGTTGAAACTAGCTGGTACTGTTCAATATGTAGAAAGGAAAAGACAGGAAGAAAATGATGGATGTAATGAAGACTCGGGAGACCGAGTTCAAATTAGACAACAGGTATCCCAATTTGGATCGATTGCGCACTTTCATTTTTTTCGATTTCTCTTTATTTGACAAAATGAAATTAAAATATTATATTTTAGAATTAATGTACGTAAAGTGTAGATTATTTCAGTAAATATTTTGTTTTTATTGAGTCCTTTATTGAGAGCGTTGAAATAAAAAATAAAAATTCGGTTCAAATTCAAAAGGCATCTTTCTCATGTATTCCGGTAATATTAAAAAAAATACTCTTTTCAGAAAATTTAAAAAATGAAATTATGAAATTCAAATTCATTAGAATACTTATTATAATAAATGTACAATGAAATGATTATATTATATACAAATACTCATTTTCATGTACAGTAAGCTATTTAATACTCATTGTTGTTTCACATGTATTATCGTTTCAGGTAAATGAGACCCACAAATTTATTTGACCACCTCATTTAGAGACTTGTATAAACGAAACGGAGCTAAGTATATGTTTATCATCATTACAATGCAAAAGCGAACAAATGTCCTCAAATGAAATATTTTCTTCTCCAGAATATTCAATTTTGTTATTTGAATGCCTAGTATGATAAATGATCACGACTAAATATAGTCGCGAGGTTTCGTAACACGTCAATGGTCACGGAGAGTAGGAGGCTATAGTAATTCTCCAAGTACTTACCGCCTCCCGGCGCATCCGAGCGGACGCGCGCAGACCAGAGCCCACGCGGCGCGGGCGGTGACGCCGCATCACTCTCCACCCCCGCGCCGCGCCTCGCTTCACCACGCCACGCCACGCCACGCCATGCCACGCCGTACCGCGCCGCGCCGCACCGTACCGGGGCGCGCGGTCGGGCCGCGCTCACACGCAGCGTAGAAAAGCCAGCCGTTTGCGCGCGCCTGTTTGATCTGAAATCTCCGCGGAAAATAAAAATTGAAAAGCTGTGTTTGCAGTGAGCGTGGCGGCACCGCTTGCACCTCCTCCCCGCCCCGCCCCCTCCCGCCCCCCCGTCGTCCCGGCCTCGTCCGGGGCCCGCGCCCGCGCCACCGCCCCCGCCCCTCGCCCCTCCTCGGCCCGCCCCGCCGCCGCACACATCGCCCGGCTGGCTGGCCGGGGCGAGCGCGCGTGCGGCAGGGAGGGGCCGTGTCAGCACGTCTGATGGCGCCGTGGGACACACAATTACGCTAGATTATGTCAAATACTCTTCGTAATTGGAACGGGATACCCAATTCACTCCCAATTAGCCCACGCAATCCTTGTCTTTCCCAGAGTGTTGACAGGGGCGGGGACGGCGGCGGGGGCGGAAATGGCGGCGGCGGCGGCGGGCGTGGGGAAGGACGGGAGAGTGGTGGTGGCGCGCGGTCCCGGCTTCGAGCGTTGGTGTCCGCTCGGGAAGCAAATGCGAGGCTGACGAATACGCTCGCGCCATCGCAGAAGCCTCGGCTAATTACTTCGCAAAACAGGTGCCAAAGGTCGCGTCGACACGGAGGCAATTGGCGAACTTAGCACACGGAAGGTCTGTAGTTCGAGTAGGGGTCGGATGGATCGTTTCAACTGCTTTCATTGCAAACTACCGCGTTCAACAATACGTGGTAGTCAGGTGTGACTCGCCGAAGTAATGCAAATATGGCGTGCAACCACACTGAAGGTGTTTCATGCTTATCAGTAGTTTCCCTCATGGTAAAATGGAGTCATGCTTTCAAATTAAAACTCCTTAGTCTCCTAAGTGTAGTGCATTATAATCGCGGGGTGGGCCTCTCCTGCTAGAACGTGAGATCTGACGCCAACCCACACGTTGGCTTGAGGGAGGGCGCTTCTCCCTCTAGTCTCCGTCACCGAGATATCGCCTCAGGTGGAACAAGCTCTAGACTCCCAAAAAGCGAGGTAGTGTTTGTCAAAGAAGAGGAGGAGGGTACACGAATGAGGAAGGAAAGATCGCGCGCAGTCCTCAACCCCACTGTACTGCCCCGGTTTTCGCCTGATATTGATCAGAAAAGCCACAGAAAACTACTGATCAGAGCAGGTGGCCCTTAGAAATCTCCTCGATACGTTGACTGAATTTGACCTAGCTAACTAGCTTACGTCGAATGGTTGCAACCGACGTGATTCGAACCCCAGAACCTCGCTGTTAGAGACGCAGAAATGGCAACTGTTTTTGCCCTTAGTCATGTTGACGGACACTCCATCCGTGAAATGCGTTTAGCAAGACGGGAATAATTTTGTAGTGCGATACATTATTCTAAGATACTTATCCTTCTATAGAGCTGACATGCTGAAAAATAGGAAAGACCTCGCCCAGCCACCTAAAATCCATGAAGCAAATCTGAAATCCCTGAGACGTTGCTTGGTAAAGCGGCCATCTCTAGGTACCAGGGCACCAATTCTGTCAGCCGTTTGCCAATGACACTGATATTAGCTGGATGCTGGAGAGAAAACATAACAGTCTACTGCAGCCGTGGTGGTTGCATCTGTCCGTGCATTATGGCCAATCCGTAAGTCCACCCTTCTTGTGGGTCGACGAGGAATTCCAGATCATTTGTGTAGGGTGTTGCTTAATTCGTCGATCCAGGAACAAAAAAACACTTCTGAAATATCTGATGAGCCGATGCGGTGTGCAGTAAGGTGGAAAGGCCATCCAGTCTCCGCATGCTTTTCCTCTCGAACTCAATCAGTTCATTGAAATATTATCTCTTTTCCGTGGCATAGTGCACTAGCGAGCAAGCATTGAAACACATACTCAGGGATAAGCTTTTCTCGAGGCCGTCACATGAACGGTTGGGCGTGAAAGTTAAATTGTTATACATCTGATGATGCGGAATTTACCAGCGAAATATAAATAATTTCGGTCGTTTTCGGTTACATGAATTTTTTACGACAAATATAACTACGGAAGCGTGTACGGTGCTGCCAAGACTGCCGAGCTTTAAATCATTGGAGTTCGTGGCCCATACGGTGGAAGTAAAAATTCAAATGGCTTCAGGCAAGAAACGCGGTCATTGACGTCAATCTTTCTTGCACGTTATATGCACTCGTAATGGCACTTTTATTATTCACAGTCCGTCTTAAATGCCAATAAACGTGCATTCTTTTACGCGGCAGACATGAGCTGGTTGTAAAATGCTTTCTCGATAACACGTCTCTCATTGAGAGTCACGACACACTCCCTGAGAGTAAAACTCAAATGACTTTCGAGACAAGCAAGAAATGCGATCGTAAACCTCAAATCTTCCGCACTGTTTCAGTGCGCACATTGTATGCTTAATGGGATCATGACCAACCGTCAGAGACACTCTGAAGATAGAAGCGACAATGAGCAGTGCAAAAGCTTTCCAATTCTGGTTAGGATGCAAATCCCTATCTTATGTAGAAATTCTGTATTCTCTGCCATTTTAAGGGTTCTCTCGTTTCCCTTGCACTCCCTATCACTAGTTGCCATTATCATTTACGCCATTTTCTTTACGCAGTGCCGCGTTTTATTATTATTATTATTATGTTATTATTGTTATTATTGTTGTTATTATTGTTGTTGTTATACTGATACCATTATAATATTTTGTTAATCACTGCCACGGATTTGTACACAATTGCAGTTTAATATATCTTATCTAAGCATTGTAATAAGAGACCTAGGCTAGAATAATCGTAAATAAAATAAACAGATTATAAATAAATAAGCAACTTGGAAATGCGTCGATAAGTTAAGGAAAAATAAAATCAGAATTAATGAAGTGATTCCAATGTCAGCCTATCAACTATTCTTAATTTAGGCAGGAAATAATAGGTACGACTGAAATATTATTTTTAGAGTCGATGAAGCAAACCAGCATGCGATAAATATAAAGATAATAATTATGAAGAAAGGTAAATTTATTTGTAATATTAATAGATATATCGATAAATAACATTTCTTCAGTGTAAATTATAAACAATGACTGTCGTGAATACTTTTGACGTTCAAAAATTTATACCAAAACAAATATACAGAAAATAAAATACAAAACGTTTTGAGTGTAAAAACAAATACTGAACAAACAATGCCCTTCAAGTTTTACGAGTCTGCATACATTAAAGCAAGCAAAACGATGATCCATTCCAGCTAAAACTAAATAATAGAAAATATCCAGGTTTTTCATACAAAATTAATAATTATGTGACCCCTATACACCCGCAGTTTTTTCTAGTATTCATGAAAAGTCTTTTTTAACATTACTTCAACGTTGAAAAATCGATTTTAAATTAATTTCGTTTTCCTCATGGCAAACAACTTCGTTTGGTTCACTTAATGTTTCAAAAACTCAATTGGACAACTACAGAACTTGCCTCAATAATAAAAACAGAAATTATCACCCATTCTCTAGCATTTGTTGTCTCTTGTCTTTCTCCATTCCATCCAACATACATTCTCGCAGAAGCACATGCGTCGTTCGTGTTTTATCCCAAAGAAAGGTTGCATTATTGCAAACGTTTTTAACGTAAGAGAGATCCGGGGATACTAAGAACGTTCTTTTTGCCTTGAATTTCGAAGCAACAATCCGCAGAACGAACTAAAATATTCAGAATAACATCGTCCTTTTTCCATGAACAACTAGTTCAGTTCCTTGGCCCATTAGCGGAACACCCACCGTTGGTAGACCCGCTTACCCCAGCTAGGTTCTTACTCCGCCTCTCTCACTCTCCCACTCACCACACAGCTTTCACAATCATGAAAAGCTCTATGCAGGGGGAGTGAGGTCATGACCGAACGGGGCACGGATGCAAAATATTGTGCACACATCGTGGTCCTTTCCATACCTTTTCCAGCGTCAGGTTTCACCTGAATTGAGATAGTAACGTTGAAATGTTGTCCATTCATGAATTCGAATAAATGGTGAAGACCCTTGCAATGCCATTCACCGTTGTTATTAAACCAATGACAAACGTAAATGAAATTTCTTTGAAAAATACGAAAATAATTTAGTGACCTTCCTACAAATAATCTGAGGCTATTCTTCATAAAATGAGCTGACGCCCTTCAGTTTAGTGGTGTGTAAGGAGATGTTTCCTTACACATTTATCCTATCGTCCCCTGTACAGGAAACAAACTAAGTATCAATCTGGAATTTGTCATATTAGAGAAAGCAAGCATACAAACGAATTGATGAATACGATTTATCGCTCTTACTGTACTATTAATACCGATATAATCAACGAGTAGAATGTTAGTCTTGAAGTAAAAGACAACAGATGCTAGTAGATGTTGATATTTTTGTTACATTACAATGAAAATATCAATATCCACTTTCATCTGTTGTCTTTTAACCCGTTGAGGCCTTATAATTTTAGAATATGACAGTATTATGTGAATTAGAGTATATTTAGAGATTGTGGAATCCATCATCGTCCATCGTGCATTATTTATTTATTTATTTATTTATTTATTTATTTAGTCAAAAAAGGCAAAAACTGTATGTGACGTATGGGGGAGAAAATCATCTGCGCACGCTTTCTTGAGTTTCAGAATCCCTTCCCAACAATGTAACTATTAATAGTTCGAAGAAAAAATAACTATTATAAATATCTACTTTTAAATTTAATCATATTATTAATATGGATGTAATATGAAGTATGAAACATTTACTTTGATACTAATGATATAAATGTATTTATTGGACTATATTTCGTATAATTTGCACATACACGAAAAGCAAAAGCAACATCAATACGCCTACTTATATTAGTATCACAATTTTTTTAAATAAAATCTGTGGATATATTCAGTGGTCAATGCCCTCTTAGACCGCCTGCTTTCACCCATTTCCTTTGTTTCAGGATGCCGAAGTCACCCAACCTCCGGGTCGACCGATCGCCAACCGGAGGGCCAGGGGGTTCCCATGGAGTTGATCTGCCGGCTGCCTGAACTTCCGGAGCCCAACGCAAATTTCCGGCCCCGCATCTGCTCATGTTCCACAAGACTGCCACAACCTCGGTTTCTTTCTGAAATTAATAACGGATGTTTATATCTTTTCTAACGTTTCCGTTCATTTAAACGTCGCTTTCGATGACTTGGCCAACATTTGCAGATCTGCTACGAGAAAGGCCAAAAATCAACCATGACTGACTTGGTAAAACAATTTTAAACTTAGTTACTCGTATTTAAACAACGCGAAAAACAGAGTATTCATTTTTAATATTAAAAATATGTCTTTTAAAATAATTTAATTATTGAAGAATGATGAATTGAATATTGTGTATAACGAAGAAAATATTGTGTTCCACTAGATCTACTTCAATATTTGTATGAAATGCTTTCTGAATGTTAGTCTTGACTTTCCGAAAGCGGATCACGAAATAATATTATCTTTCCAGACAACATTGTGGTTATCTTTGTTATTTTTTTCCATTTGCATTAAGTGTCAAGAGTCGCCAACTTCTCCTTTCCTTTAAATGTGAGCATAATCAAGACCGCAGCTATACTTGAGATATTCTTATATTTACAGCGGAATAATTTTGGGAAATACAGACTTCCATTTTGGCGAAGTCGTAGTCTTCTGCAGTACGTCATGCACTTGATTTCGGTTGTCCGGGAACGAATCATCTTGGTTGGTTTGGCAACGAACGAAGTATTAGCCCTGAAGAAGGACCGAATATTGGAAAGCCATCCAAGACAGGGTGTTGCCGAAGACACTTGTTGTCTTTTACATTTCCCATTAATTTCAACTTTCACCATCTATGCGTTTCAATCTTATTGATTATTATAACCCCAACTTTGCTTTTTCGTAAAGACTCACTAAGGCGCCATCCCTTCTCTGGGTTTTAAAACAAATGCAAATTGGTCAACAGTACATTATTTTCATTTCCTTTGAAAACTAGAGTATGATAAATTAATTCTCTACATTGTACACTACTTTCCACTGCCCGTGCCCATGCCTCAATCCTTCACGTGTCACTCTAATAGCCAAACGACTATTATTTTCGATTACACCTCTTGTCGTAGCAATGTATATACCTATACATACAGCTTTCTTAGGAAATTATCGCACTCTGCCGTACATTTTATTGTTCTATTATTATTATTATTATTATTATTATTATTATTTAGTCTCTCTGTATAAAATATGTTGATTATGTTCATAAATGTACCGTCTTTCTCTCTATTTCCAGAATGAGGAAACTGGGATTTATGTCGATTTTCCTTGTTTGAATAGTAATAATAGGAATAATCATAACAGGCATTTTTAGATATTTCTGTGTGTTTGCTATCAATAGTAAGTCAGTCATAACAATAATAATAATAATAAAGCAATTTTAGATATTTTTGCATGTTTGCTATGAGAAATGTATGTGAATAACTCATAATAGAAATAATAAAAAAATAATTTTATATATTTCTGCGCGCTTTTAATCAGAATAGTTTCAGACAATAAGTCATAACAGTAATAAAAAGAAAGGCCATTTTAGGTATTTTTGCGTGTTTTCAGAGTAGTTTCAGTCAACCAGTCATAATAGTAATATTAAAAAAGTCATTTTTAGGCATTTCTGCGTGTTTTCAGTCACAGTAATTTCAGTC
The DNA here is from genome assembly GCA_011170035.1 of Teleogryllus occipitalis. NCBI lineage: Eukaryota > Metazoa > Arthropoda > Insecta > Orthoptera > Gryllidae > Teleogryllus > Teleogryllus occipitalis. The sequence goes on from BLKR01009738.1 coordinate 79,301, forward strand.
AATCAGTCATAATAGTAATAATAAAAAAAGCGTTTTTAAGTATTTGTGCATGTTTTCAGTCAGAGTAGTTTCAGTCAATCAGTCATAATATTAATAATAAAAAAGCCATTTTTAGGTATTTGTGCGTGTTCGCGGCGCTGTGCGGCGAAGGGAAGCACGCGCCAGCGCCCAGCCGCGAAGCGGGAGTCGCCGCGAGGGGGCGGGCGGGCGCGGGCGGCCGTGGGGGTGGGGTGGGGGTGGGCAGGCGCGCAAATCGCGGCCGGGAGGCCACCTGCCGCGTAAGCCGCGCGGCGCGTGCGCCCTCACGCCGCCATTGTCCGCCGCTCGCGTCCGCCCTCGCCAGCGCCACCCTCGCCTCGCGCACGCACCCGCGCCGGCTTCTCTGCTGCCTTCGTCGCTCTCGATCCCGCCCCCGGCCAGAGTGCTTCGCCGTCGACGCCCCCGCTACTTCAACGTTCCCCGAACTGACGTCGGTTTTCCCATCCGCTGCCGCGCCGCCGTTGGCGTCCAGCGTCTTGGACTTTCTCCGATCTGCCGCCGGTTTTCCCAGCCTCCGCCACCCCGACTGCGCTTGCACACACCAGCGACCAGTGCATGCACTTGCCACTGACAGGGTGCGACAGTGTGATCTAACAGCCCATCATAGCACGCAACTTCATCTACGCTTGCCCCGCGGACTGCAAGACCTTGTCGACCACACATCGCGCAATTTTCTCGCATTCGCCTATCTCATTATCACCATCATCATCGATACAAACGCACGCAACTCATAAGAGATCTATCTTTCCTATTCCATCGCCGCTTCCGCTGTGCATGTGGATGTCGCTTCCGTGAGCGAACATTGTCACTCTCATGACACGAGCACCGCTGCCACCACTACTTCAGCCACTGCCGTGCACTTTCACTGGCTGGGCCACCCCTGCATGCCGCCACCCTTGGAGCCACTCGGTCTCCCTCCCCTCAACCCCACCCCACCCCACCCCACCCCCAGCCAAGCGCCCGGGGACGAAGCACGCGGCGCGCCAACACCCAAGGTACACAAAGTGTTTCAAAATGAATTACTATGAAGTTGCGCTGCTCGGAAAATAAACGATACGAGCGGAAGACTTCGTTTAGCGGCAAATAAATGCATCTCCGTAATTATCTCGCTCGTTATGCAGCGACGAATGCACCTCACAAGCGTCAAATGTAATCTTGTATACACACGCATAATGTTAATATTTAGTTAAAGGTGAAGATAGGAGAAAGGAGATACGAATGCGGGTTACGCTGATAGCTACGATGCACAAACGTGGAGAAAAGGGAGTGCGTGTTGAATTCACGACCTAACGACCATACGAGAGTGTGCATATCTGTCGGGCGCTCAACTAGATGCAAGATTACTTTGCATGGGGTCATTAATCGATCGCTGTTGAGAGTAAATCCTCTCTCAAATCAACAAATTAATTGAGGATTATTAAAAATGATTTTTAAACTATATATTGTTCTTTTAATTGTTTTCTCATTCTAAGGAATGTCTA
>BLKR01009738.1:80920-91233 GCA_011170035.1 Teleogryllus occipitalis
CGTCTAGCCGACAGTCCGTCCGTCTAGCCGACAGTCCGTCCGTCTAGCCGACAGCCCGTCCGTCTAGCCGACAGTCCGTCCGTCTAGCCGACAGTCCGTCCGTCTAGCCGACAGTCCGTCCGTCTAGCCGACAGTCCGTCCGTCTAGCCGACAGTCCGTCCGTCTAGCCGACAGTCCGTCCGTCTAGCCGACAGTCCGTCCGTCTAGCCGACAGTCCGTCCGTCTAGCCGACAGTCCGTCCGTCTAGCCGACAGTCCGTCCGTCTAGCCGACAGTCCGTCCGTCTAGCCGACAGTCCGGCCGTCTAGCCGACAGTCCGTCCGTCTAGCCGACAGTCCGTCCGTCTAGCCGACAGTCCGTCCGTCTAGCCGACAGTCCGTCCGTCTAGCCGACAGTCCGTCCGTCTAGCCGACAGTCTTGCCTAAACTCAGCATGAATTTTTACCGAAATGGATATTCGCCGATCGATCTGCGGTCGCGGCCCCTCGAATTTGAAACAGATCTTTTCATTTGGGAGGGGGGTATTTTATTAAAAACCCCTAAGTCATTTTTAAAACTTTTCCCAAAATGTCTCTAATTGTTGTATTTTCAAATACACCAACGTACGCTTATAAAATGGCGCAGTTAAGATTTTCATTAAAATCGCCGAATTTTCGAAAATTGAAAAGAAAAAGTTTCGAACACCCTCCAACTTCTCTTCTGAGAATCGATTTTTTTCTTAAAGAAGTATATTCTTTAGAATTAGATATTTACGTAACATTCAGTACATTTTTTTCAGAATAAGCATAAGTCATTTCCACATAATTTTAAGTGAAATTTGAGATTAAAAAACGAGATGTTTTCAAAAATGAACTGTCAATTTTTACACAACTACGTGAAAAAGATTTTCACAAAAAAGTTGTAACTGTTTGCTTCAAAATTTTTGTGGAACAGATCTGCAATTTGGAATTAAATAATTTTATTTCTCAGTTTCCTCCATTTTACCAGGGCGATAGTTACCCATGCAGTTTTTGCCAAGTTCACCGAAACATCATTCTGTCACTACCACCTAAGTGCAAACTCCGATTTCGCCACTTCCTGTCACTGACCATCCTCCGATTGCCGTTGTCTCTCTTTCGCTTCCCACCACACCAACATGTGTGAGGGAAAACACGGGATGCGCTCGGCATCCCGTCTCTTCCCCATCCCACCGCTCGACAGATTTCCACCCGTTGACGTTCGCCACACCCACGCTTATCCGGTGGTCCCAAAATATAATTCTAGATCGAAACGCACCTACGCAGTCTCTGGCTTCGCATCACACTTCGCTTTATATCCACATCCCAATCTCATACTCCCACGCACCAAATTCACATCAACATGCCAATAGCACATCCGGATCGTCAATTCCACTCTCACACGTGAATACCGCATCGTCGTCCAACCTGACACAAATACCGTTTCTCAATCCCACAACCATGTCCTAAACCCACAAGCATACCCCAAACTCACAACCATGTCCTAATCTCGCAAACATACCCCAATCCCACAACCATGTTCTAATCCCACAAACCTACATCATCCCTCCCCCCCGCATCTCAATCTCACATTCCCATTTTCTCCCACACACCATCACTATCCCACACCCACACCGTTGCACTTCCACACCATCACTATCATACACCCACGCTCCCATCCACCTCCCCATGACGCTACTGCAACCCTAAAACGCGTCCTATTCCCGTCGCCGGCGCTGTCGCCGTCGCCGGGCGCGCGCTGAGCCGCGAGCAAACAGCGCTCGCGCCGCACAGGCGCAGAGGTGCAGCGGCGCGGCGCGGGGCGGCGGAGATGGCGGCGGCGGCGGCGGCGGCCGCGGGCGCCGCGCGGAGACGCAAACATGACCTGGCTAAGATTTTATGACTCATTGTTCGCGAGGAATTCCGGCCCCGGCCTGTATGCTCAGGCGCCGCCGCCGCCGCACCTTTATTGCGGCCATAAGCGTTATCGCGCGCGCCCGCCGCCGCCGCCGCCGCCATCCAAGCCCCCGCCGTCGCCGGCGCAGAAGCGCGCGCGCGTATGTCTTCAGCCTGCGCTGTGCGCACCTCTCGCTGACGGCGGAGCTCGGGAAAAATTTCAGGTTACGACGCATTTTACTTCTTCCCCCGACTTCATTGTTTTCTGTAAAATCTTGTCGTTGACGACGTTATTTAAGATTGGATACTTGTGGCGGCATCGGCTAGCAACTTGTTCGGCAAGATCCTACACTCATTGTTGGAATAGAGGCGCATACGGAGTCATGTGCTTCACACTATACTTCTCGTTCTCGTAAAACATTGTGTGGTATTAAATTAAATTAAATGATGTGCAAATAAAAATTGGAGTGTTATATTCAGTGCGATTCCTTCAGTGGGCTTTGCAAACTAAAGGGTCACAAATAAAATATAATGAAAATTCACAAAAACCGCTTCAAATGCTCTTAAGCAATATCAAGCTGGCAAAGTGTAGAAAGTACATTTCAACGTTGGGCTCCGATTATTGCTTATCAGGAAATTTCTACACAATTAAAATCTGGTGATATCGGGAAAACGAGCGATGCACGTACAGTCGACTCCGGTTATAGTGAATTCGAATATAATGAACTCTCGGTTATAGTGCACTGAAGTCGCTGGTCCCGTTTCACTTACGTTACAAATAACCATATTCGGTTATAGTGAACCTGAACCTCGGCTCTAGTGAACATAGGAAATACGTCCTGGAAATTAATTGGCTTTCTTACGTTATTAGACGATTGAAATGGCCTTCAGGGAGTCGGACGGTGTACCAATAGTGCAAAAGGCATTGAAATGTGTGAAGATTGCATTACGATACTTAGAGACAGAAGACAACGCAGAATCAAGTATGAAGAGAGCACGAAGTCTGGAAAAGGATCTAGAAAAAATTACTGATGAAAAACGTACGAACAAAACAATTGAAAATAACTATTTTTTAATAGAAATAAAGATATTAAATTTTCAGTTCGTGCTGTTAATGAATTTAGCTTATATCTCTATATTAATAAAATCAATCATTTTGGAGAAATTCCATTTAATTTTGACATCATCGGATATAGTGAACCAAACATGTCAGTCCTCAGTTCACTAGAACTGGAGTCAACTGTAGTATGCGACTCAACAGAATAATGTAACTCTGACTATGAAGCGAATGAATTAACATCTCTAAATGTCCTGATGAGAAAAAACCTAAGGAGTAATTCAGACACATCTTTGTTAAGAGGGGTTCCTAATTTGATACTAGTTTGAGTTTAAAGATGGGTCACCAAATGGATTTGAACAAGCATTTAACTGTAGATTATACAAAAGTATTCGATAAGTGTATGTGTAAGCATTTGAGAGTGTGCCGAATGACTTTAATACTTGTTTTAATGTGTGTTAATTGTGGTTCATTAGGGTTTCGTTACCACACATGAATTGTAATCTTACAAGATATTGATGTAGCAGTGATAACAAAAAATGTAGGGGAGTTTAAAGGTACCAATTTTTTAAAACCAAATTTTAGGTTGACTCACGAAAAAAAATAATAAGGTAAAAGGGATGCACTTGAATATATGCAGGTTAAGGTCAGTGTACGCGCTCTGCGTATACTGAATATTCAACATGGAAAGATAATTACAGCCGACTCTATAGACCTAGGAACGTAAGTAGAGGAAATCACAAACACACAATTCAGTTAAGTCAACAGAGAACAGATGTGAGAAATTTTCTTTTACTAACCGACCAATATCAAACGACAACATGTTGACAGGAACAGCCTTCGAATCTCTCCCTCTTGGAATTCAAATGTTAAAAATAAATTAACAATGAAATATATTTTTAAAATTTCTTGTAAGTTTTCACTTATTTACGACAATCAGCATTGGAACAACTGAAGATAAAAATTCTTACTCTTTCAGTATGTCCGTTTATTCACGTTTCGAAGACGGCTGTATTCATCACCACGCAACCTACAACACTTTGAGTTAATGAATGCAATGAGTATTCAACAAGTATGCAACAAGTATTCAACTTTGATAAACCCATGGAATAAATTAATTTCATTAATATAAATGTTAATTTTGTGTATACTATTAATTTTTTTATTTATTAAGAGAAAGAAGGAAAAAAAACAAAATATATTTGTAATTTAGTCATTAGATTTTAAAACTTTACAATCCTGAGTTTTGAAATATAAGAATATCGGAGGCATTTATTTTTCCTGTTTAAAATTGTGCCTCCGATACATTTACATTTCAAAACTTACATAACTAAATTGTAACCTTTTAAAATCTAATGGCTAAATTACAAATACATTTCTTTCTTTTCAATAGAGATACAATCTTTTTTTTATATAACACAATGACAGTTCCGCCGGCCCGGTGGCCGAGATCGCTAAGGCAGTAGTGTCGTAGTGATCTCGGACCGAAGGGTCGCGGGTTCGAGTCCCGCCTCGGGCATGGCTGTATTTGTGTTCGTCCTTTCACCCCTTATCATCAATCACCATATCGTTTCATCCACATAGTTACCATACCGTTAACAGCAATAGTGGTCGCTAATGACCTTAGATGTTGATGCGACCTTAAATAAAACCAATAAAAAAAATGAAAGATTTATCAGACTGTGAAACATGAGTGAATTTGGCAGCACAATTGGAATCCGTTGTAATGATATACTTTTTAATGATATATTTGTAATGACATATATGTACACCTTGAAATATAGTATCAGAATTATATTATATTGAGCCGTAAAATTGAATTTCGCCGTGCAATTAGTGATACTGGCAACGATAGTTTTACTTTTATATCCAATATTTATACCAATTAATTGCTTAAAAATTTCCTTGCAAGATCAGTCACATGTGCGGTTGTATTATACACACTGAGAAAAGCTGCTTCAACAAATATTTATATTTCATTAATTCAAGGAGCATTCATGCGTTGAATAAACAAAATAAGAAGAATTGCTATCAAGTGTCAGAGAAGTGAAGTTATGCTGAGGAGAATGATTGCATGAGTTTATAAGGTTTTTCTGCAGTGTAAGTAAATCTTTTAAGGACTTGCTTATTTTTCTCCGAGATCTTGAGATAATAAAGAATCGAATGAGCCATTTCGCGGCCTATTAAGTTCAATGGTTCTCTAACAATTTTATCTCATTATCGGAATTATATATAGAAGATGTCACGTCATTTACATTTTTCTTCTGAACTGTAAGTGGTAGAAATCAAGCAGAAACGGTTATTGAATTCAAGACATTATTTTTAAAAGCTCTGGAGGCACGTCTTTTTTAAAAGCTCTTTTAATTCAAAGGGAAAGCAATATTCAGTGACTTAATTTATCTATTTTTAGAAGTGCTTACCACAATTTAATTATTCGCCGTTCGATTTCGTTTTACCGGGGATTTAATGATTCTAGTCATAGACAATGTTTGAAGAAAGCAAATGTCAACATCACTTCCCTCAATGCACCAATGTACACAATATCGAACCGAACGGTACTAAAGAAAAAGGGAGGCAATTAGTTATTTCTGAGACTGCCAACTCTCTCACGGAGACTTAATTGAAGAATGTTGAGAAAAGTTACAGAGCGGTGATCCTCATTTAGAAAAATAGTTTCCGCTCAGTTTCAAGAGACAGTCGGGAAAGAGAAGGAATTCATTGGGTAAATTATTTCAGAAAATTCGTTTAGCTCATTGAGAATCCGTTTGCTGTACTCAAAATAATTGAAATTGGCCGCTGCTTTTTCTACTCCTTTTTTTTTTACACGCAAGAAGAAAAAAGAGAGCAGAACGAAACGTAAGAATTGTTCAAAACACGGATTAATTTAAGAAGTTGAAACACTCATGTTCTCAAATTGTAGATTTACCATATGTATTTGAGTAATTTGTTAACCCATTTCAGTTGTAACTCACGTTATGTATGGATGTAAAATAAAAAGCAATAAACATTACAATTCAAAATTGTTGACATCTTCAAATTTTCTAGCAATATGACTTTCTTTTATTTTGCTTTCACCCTCTTTGAAATTAAATCAAGAAGTATGTTAAGATAAAACTTAAATCGATCCATGTTAAATATGCGCATGATCTTATTTGTCTAAAACACATGAAATAATCACACACGTTCAAAATATCTCGCGTATCACATAGTTTCAGATAAAAGATTGGCGAGCTATTACACAAAACAAATGCTTCAGGTCGAAGGGGGATTTTTCCATTAGCAACATTTTCATTTCACTAGGCCAACATAAATATAAGTGAAATTATTTTTAATAAGAAAAAAATCAAAATTGCCTTGTATGTATTCCTGTCATCTAAGATTGGTATCTTTTAAGCATTACACGAACCTTTACATTTGTATTAATTATTATAATCGCAAATATTTTGCATGAAAAATTAGTTGTGTAACTTCTCTATACTTAAAATATCTTCTTTTATGGAATGTTACTTAAGACTGTATCCTAGTACATCGAAGTTACCATTCTTTACTATTATCTTATCTACGTACAAAATTCCTTGCTTCTTGACGATAATTGTGGATTTATCCCCCCTCAAAAAAACGCCGCAAGCAGTATCAAAAGCTTTATAGATTTAATATTATTATTATTATTATTATTATTATTATTACTATTATTGTCATTTGTGACTTGCGGCGGCAAATTTTGCGTACTGATCTAATAAACAAATTGAGCAGATCACATGATGTACCGAACTACTGAGTATGGTAATAAAGTATGCTTCATACGAACAAAACCTATCAGAATATGTCAACTTCAATAATCCATAAGCACTTTGCCTCGTTACAGAAACTTGAGCGAAAAAGGGCCAATGTTGGATGAAAAACGATGGACTCGTACGAAGTCGATTACGTTTTGTTAAGGTGAAAGTTGCCAACCCGTACTCGAACGTCGTCCTTCCCGTCTGGGAATTCTGAATTAGCGCGCAATATTTGCAGCAGCCTCTGGCCGGAATGCGCCGCGTCACACGAGGGCGTGCGTGGCTTCGTGTTGGTTCAGGTGACGGCGTGGCAAGGTACGGCACGGTGTGGCGAGGGCGGAGGGGGGCGGCGTGGCACGGCACTACATTACGCGGTCGCAACACGTGTGACATCAATGTTGCTATAAACATATCGATGTTTTTAATATCGATTTATTGAAACCGATTTTGTAACATCGATACTTTTTCTTCGATTTTTGCGTTGTGGATGTTTTATTTACAAACGGAAAAAGGACCGTAACAAAAAACCTAATGATTTTTTCACGTACCAGTAATTTGGCGTTCTTTCAGATGAAAATGAACTGAGACTTGCGTGTAAAAGTATGTAAGTTTTCTCTAGTTAGACAAAAGGAAACCAGTTAGAGTTGAGGCGTCGACATCAATGTTTTAATAACATCGATGATTATTGTAAAAAAGATAAATGTAGACTATTATTTTTGTATGACTCAACGTAATAATAAACGTCTTGTTAATTGTTATTGTTTTATGCCAAATATTAATTATAAATAGGGGAATGATTTTAATGAAATGTCATTTTTTCTTTTCACCTTGGAACAATGCCTTTTAGAAAAGACATATATTTTATATTATGACAAAAGAAAATGACCCATTTTTATATGACTTTTTATTATATTTCGACCAATTAATACATATTTCTTATATTTCGACCCAATAAGTCATTTTTTCCATTTCCCGTCATTTTTAAAGCTTCTTTTGACTGACTTAATTGACTTTAATTTCATTTTAATGTGCTGGCTTTAAATAATATTTATGAGATGCAATAAATGTTCTCCACAGAATTCTTGCGTAGCCTATTCGATTTCTCTTACTCAGAATTGTATTGTCAGTCGTTGTGAGTACGTAATATAAGTTTCCTATGATGCCCATCAGCATCATTGTCTGTTCGGCCGATTTCGAGATAACTAAAGACAGAGATTTTCTGATAAAGAATAGTCCAAACCAAAAGTTTACTAGCTGAGTTCACTTGAAACAAAGGAAGAAGCCTTCATTACATCAGTAACATCCAACGAGCTTGGGTTGTTTATTCGACTGGTTTTCATCAATTTTTTTACGTCATTTTTCTTTGATTTTGGGCATTCTTTTAACATTTTAAGAGCATTTTATCGATCATTTTTGGTGATGCTTTTGGTCATCAAAATCCGCCCTCTAATTATAAATATTAATTGTCACGCCTCTTAAATTAACACTGCCCCCGCATAAACAATAATGTCAACAGTTACTAAAATAATTTTACAAACCTCATTATTTAAAAACATCCATGGCTTTGGGGCGATTTTTTATTAACATATGTTTTAATTTTGAACATCGTTATTTTCGAAACATTGATTATCCCACCTTGAACATAAATGTGTAAGCGCAATCGGAAACACGAGGCGTGCATGGTGGCGGGGACAAGTGCGCGGTGGACGGGTGTGGAAAGGACCGCTGGATCCAGAACGCATGCGCGAAATGGGACCTCTCGTTCCGCTCGCTGCCTCCGCCGAGGCCATTTTGGAACGCGCGCGATGTCGAGGGCCTGACTCCTCCGACTCCGAAGCAGCTGCGGAGAAGAGCGTTCGAGAATTCACTCTGGGGCAATGGTGTAACAAATGACGACCGTGGCGGATCGTGCTTTCACATTCCTACCAAGAAGACGATCTTTGGTTATACCTCGTGAAACCAAAAATCGTTAATGTTCTTGTGGATGGTTGTTAGCTAATGTTCACGAATAAAGCGTTTAATATTGTGGAGGATTCTGAGGGAACGTCTGCTCAAAGTGTTCAACATGGGCTAAGAAATAAAAATGAAATAAAAATACTGGACGATAAGGACCATTTTAAAATTTACGTATGTACTCATGAGATAGATGTCATTGCCACATTGTCATTGCATGAAATCAACGATGGAGTTTTCGAAGAGTAACATTACAACTTGAAAAAAAAGTATATTTTGTGCAATACATAATACCCATGTCTTCTCTGTGACACATCTACGCCACAATCAGTATTATACACTGTTACAGGGACGTAACTAATAGGAATTATAATAAAGTGAGGATAGGACAAGGAAGAGGAAGGAAAGATCGCCCACGGTTCGTGGCCTGTTTGTTAGTGTACTGCTCCGTCTGGTGTTGATCGGAGAAACCACGGGAAACTACTGATCAGAATAACCGACTGCTAGAATTCTCCTCCAGACAGCTGCTGAATTGACCTGGTTATGCAACCAGCGTCGAATATTTTGACACCGTCCGGACTCGAACTCAGGAACTTCCCAGCCAGAGGCACTGCAGTGATATCGATTGATGTCCTGACACACCTAAGCCGGTAGGAATATTCAACAACAGAATTCCCAAGAAGTTAAAAAATTATCCGACCTAATTTGTCTTATTGCCATCAACTCTTCTCAAATAAACAAGAAATTTAATGAACAACTGTCGTTAGAAGTAGAAAGTTCTTGGACAGGATTCATTACTACAAAACACCACCAAGTAGTAAAACAAATTACAGAAACAAAACAACCTACCCCTCCTTATTGCAGGAAAGATTTTAATTTAAGAATTAATTTAAATTAACGAATAATATATTGTTATTCATGTATGTCTAAATTATTAAATGCATTACACAACATTTCAAAACATAAAACTTAAGTTTTGTTCAGTATTCCGCCGGAAATCTTACTGAAAATTTACAAGATTGTCGTATACCAACCCGCTGTTCATTACAGGTGTTCCTGTCTATACAAATAATAAAGTTTACACTTTAAATAGAACATGAAGATAACCGTTTAAAATTCCGCCAGTGAGAGAAGACTTCATCCAGTGAAACTATGTATACGTAAAAGATATCCACTCTTCAAAGTGAAGATAAATATTTGAAATGCCTTTTATAAATGTTTCTTTTATATAAATGATTAAGTGTGAGGGGTTGCCTCCTCGAGGGAGGATGCGGGGTGACCCTGGGAGCCACGGGGCCATTTGGTTGATGCAGTGTGAGAATGAGAAGACAGAACCACGCGGAATGTCACAGGAGAAATGAAAAGAAGAAAATGAGAGATGGGAAAGCAACGGGGCGATGCGCAGAGCAGTGGGGTAACACGGTTGTAGCGGTATGATGCAGAGAGGAGCGGGGTGATGCAGAGAGGAGCGGGGTGATGCAGAGAGGAGCGGGGTGATGCAGAGAGGAGCGGGGTGATGCAGAGAGGAGCGGGGTGATGCAGAGGAGCGGGGTGATGCAGAGAGGAGCGGGGTGATGCAGAGAGGAGCGGGGTGATGCAGAGAGGAGCGGGGTGATGCAGAGAGGAGCGGGGTGATG